>ML785520.1:111425-124456 GCA_009831015.1 Picea engelmannii | reverse complement strand
CACTTCACTTTATTATTTACCTTTTAAAATCTCTTAAACCACTTTGATTACTTTGACCTTTTGGGGCTTCTATATGACATATGAGGGTCCTCCAACTTCGTAAGGCCATAACTCTCAAACCGTGAGGAGTTATGTGACGTTCTCAAACTTCCTTTCTTGGCTACCTTAGATCTGCTAGATTTGTCACATTTGACAAACGATCCCATACAACATGGCCCATTTTGTCCCCCTATCCCTACCAAACTACCGTTCGACATCCTGAAAGTCAAAGGAAAACCTGGAGAAGATCCTATCCGAGGTGAATGTGGTCCAATCCATTTCATATTAGTAATCTGGAGGAAATAATTAAAAAAAGGGTAAATCCAAGAAATATTCTAGCTACAAGGAGAGTAAAAACACCCAAGACCCCCCTTTTGGGGGAAAAAATAAAAGAAAGGAAAAATATACTTGCATGGTATGTAAGGAGGACAACTTCACCAAATACTACCCTCACCTTGCCGAGGTCCATCAATACCTAGAGCGAGGGGAATCTCCTTCTCAACCAACAATATTAACCAATCCTTTCCCCCAATAGCAACAAATGATCACACAAGTTCCTGCACCTCCACTTAGGCCCTATGCACCCAAGGGAAGAACTACGACTCCCAAGAAGGGGGACCTACATCAAAAGACCCTACATTGACTATACCACCCAATGACCCTCTCACTTTAGAGAAACCATCTTTTGAACCTGCAATTCGTCCTCCAATAATGACAAATTGCAAGTTCAAAATATGGTTTCTCTAAAGTGAGAGGGCCATTGAGCCATATGATGCCAATAATGGCTCATGAGTTCCTCAATTATGAAAATGATCTTTGGACCAAGCCAAGAAATGGGATATCCTTTGTATAAACCATCAAGTTGTGCATAGTGCCTTGTACATAGTTGTGTGGTGTGAATGCCTTTTTATCTATTTACATCATATCCAAAAAATCCAAAAATATTTTCCTTTTAGGATTTCACTATGCATGTTGACCTTAGAATCTAGTTTATGTGTGTTGACATGACTCTAGGGATGTTTTTAAGATGGGAAAATCCATTGAACTTGAGGTACGTGTCTCTAAATAGGCATATAAGGAGAGGTTTTTCGTTGCATTTCCCTCTTTGCATTATTGTCTGTCCATATTTCCAGTACTATACCTTAGGGGTAAATGTGGATGAACCTACATAGATAAGATCTAGATAGCAAAGGACATACACATGATGCATAAGCAATGAGAAAAGATGGAAACGAGAGAGAGAGAATCAAGAATTGTATTAACCAAACAAATGAATGATAATTTACTCATGATATACTCTATATAACTCAACTAATGTGCACTGGAGGAGAAGTCAATGCATCATAGTGGTGGTCTAGAGTGATCTAGACACACACCGGTAGTTACGGGATTCAATTGACACCTAGTCTGAGTTAACTAGTCTCTCAGGCTTCATTTAAATGACTGAAGCAAGGTGAAGTGAAGAGGAGATTAGGGAATCATGAGTAATGCGCTAGTCTGGTGATAATCCCAAGGAAAACGTGCATTAGTTGGTGATGATCCCAATGTTGCATGGTGATTAAACCAATGTGGCATTAAGATTCCACTCAACTCATCAAACTAAAGTGTGAACTGGAAAGAATATTCTCGTAGAATGTAGGAAAAGGAATATTCTCCCTAAACTATAGGAGACTTAATAATGACTAATAAACATAGGGAAAACCTTAGGAAAAAGAAATCCTAGGTGTGTGTGAAGTATCTCCAACATTAGGTTCCCACAATTTCATTGTTTAAATGGTCACATTTTATTATCGCTTTCATCTTGTTGCTCATTGTTGCTACATCATTTGCTTCCTTTGCTTATTTCATCTCATATATGCTTGACCGCTAGCCACCCACTTGCTTCCATTTTCAACACCCCTGGTTGCGAACTACTGTTATGAGTGGTCATCATTTTTCATGTTTCTTTTTGCGGTTCATTACTTAAGTCATGTTCCATGCACCAGGAATTTCACTGCAAACCACTCATTCTCTCCAACTAATTTTAATATTATCCCTTTGTCGTGCTTAGTAACCAACCATGAAAAAGGTACACCCTTGAGTCTCCTTTAATATTTTTTCAGACTCCCTAAACATGCATTTTTTTTCTAGTGAACTTGTTTCCTTTCACACTCATTAATTATATTTGAAAGGAATTCTATTCGGTGTAAGTTTAACCCTATTTTGGACCGAATGGAACCAAATGGAATAATTACAAAAACTTAATACTCTAGTCAACAGTGGCTATAAAAGTTCTCCCTTGTATTATTTTATCCTTTTCAGGCTCGAGCGACTAAATTTTAAAAAAAAATACCCTTGGAGTCTTCTTTGTCCTTTCAGACTCTCTAAATATGAAATGACACCTGAGAATTTACTTTCTTGGGCATGTTAAATCCACAAGATTGTATATGGAGTTTTCTTTCGGATCTTTATAGACTCCTTAAATATCGAAAATTTTGTCGAGCACCATCATCTTCCCCAGGCTCGAGAATTAATCCATGGGTGATAATATCGAGCACACTTTTATTTTCTTGCACGCTCATTTCAAACATGAAAGAGACAAAAAGAGTTGGGGGTTTTTACATCTAGTCATCTTCACAAATGGAAGTTTTACATCGAGTCGCCCTTGAAAAATGCACCTATTTTGCATCCATGTAGATAAGTTGGGTTATCCATTGTCTCTTAGTCATTACCATCTCCATGAGTTCTCAGAATTCGCCTAATGGTTACTCTTCCAATCATCCATGGCATGTTTTTTGGTCCTTATTGAGTCAATGTTTCCAAGTCATGTCATTTGTCATTTTGATTTGTTCAAGGGAAGTTATCCTGTGTCGTCCATTTTCAGTCCTTTAGCCCATTCATCCCGACCATCCCTGTGTCAGGTGTGATCTAATATTACACTCTTCACACCATCTACCTTTACATGTTTCGTGTCCATATATGGGGGATACATCAAGGCCCTCCTTCAATGGATTTCATCCTATCGACTCCAGATGATTATCCATGTTTAAAATCTAGAAACCAGTTAGTAACCTGGGATTTGCCTTGATCGGTGGTAGATTCCATTTCATTTCGTTAGTGGGTTTACATCATTGTCTCCCATTGAATGAATCTACGAGTGTTTAACTTCAACTGATTTATTCACATCTGCTAGCTTGTACTAGGTATCTTGGGGTTTATCATCATCATTGGTGGGTTCCCTCACATCTGTTAATGGTATACATCAATGACTGGTAATCAAATAGTTTCTACCATGCTTGACCTCAACTCATTTATTCACATGTTGTATTTTCACACCATTCAGATTTGGGACAAAGACCTTGGGTTGGGACAAAGACCTTGGGTTGGGACCCATGCTTTCCTTGATGGCATTCCCTCCCAAGCTGCAATGGAGTTATTCATGAGTACGTTAGAGACCGCTCAGGCATCGAGTCATCTCATTGATTTGTATACTGTCACATAGATTCACATTAGTACTTGGTCGTGGCTATGTATTTACTTATGACATGGACCCAAAGTGTATTTTTTCATGGCCATGATCTAATTTTCTACTTCATGCATGGATCCACAGTGTACTATTTTTGGCAGCTATGCTTAGTTTTTGTTACCAAGCATGGGTATGCCCTCCTCATGGATGTTATTATTATGCAAGATTTATTATGGTTTCTTTCTAGGTTCCTTATCCCACAACTCTGTGATTTTGTTTGTAAAGTATTTCAACCATCAGACACCTCTTTTGAACTCACACTTTAGGGGGCATCTATTATATAATTATTGGTCACCTGATCACCTGATGGGCATAATCTAGAGGTTAGCAATCTAAAACACTGAATTATACCACTTTTCCCCTAAGTTTGCAGTCCTTTTTTTCCTAGTCGATGGTTGTCACTTTATAGCCCATGATCAAAATTATTGTTCGCTCCTTGTCCTCTTTCAAAGGGCGACTGATAGCTTCCTTCAAGCATGCAAGGCGTGACGGGGTCTGTTACTCCCTATTTAGGATTAGTTTCTATGAAATAATATTAAACCCTATATTTTTCGTGGTTCAAACTTGAGAATATTTTCATATTGGGCATGTAGATCTTATCCATATTAACCTTTCATCTTCTCTATTATCTTATATATTGACGGTCTCTCATAGGGAAAAGGGAGAGAAAGGAGAAAGCAAACTTATACTGGCATTTTGATTACATATCTTGGGAAAAGAGCTTGGGAAAGGAACTTTGGAAAGGACTGCATCAACTTCTTTGATTGTAAGTTGTAATTCATTTTTCCATTAATAGAAGATGTACACGATTTTCCTCCTTACTTGATTGTATGCAATTGTTATGATCTTTGTAGGGAATTGATATTCTTATGTTATGTCACTAGATATATTATCCATTTATACATGATTCACTTGATATTGTCAAAGGTTTATTTGTGTCTCTATGTGTGCAGATCCATGTTGGAAAGAGAGAATATAACAACTAAGTAGCGTGTAGGGACAATCGTCTGATCACCAGGTAAACCTTTCATTCCATCAACTCGTAGATTATTTTCCTGTATAATTTAGATCTAGGAAAATGTGTTGCTTGCATCTCTATTTTTTCTTAGTTCTAGGAAGAGCCTAAGGGAGGTAACTCCCGCAGGGTGTATTGACCCTACAACAGGATCTAACGTATCTAAAATTTAAACAAAGATATAAGTTCTATTGCATCACATTAGAATTATTAATTAGACTCGACAGAGCAATCTTTGGCACTAATTAAAACAATCAGCAACAAATGTACTAGTGATAGATAACCTATAATCACTCCCCTAGTGAGAGTGGTAACAACAGATTGAAGTTGGTTGTTTAATCTAGTTAGAGGTAATGACTTGTGAGGGTTTAGACACACATATGATAGATGTAGACACTCAGTTATTCCAGAATTATTGATTGGTTGATTTCTTGGATGGATAAGTGGTAATAGAGGCCAAGGCTTATGCAGTGGAATCCAAGGTTCGACCATTAACACATGAGTTTTCAAATTAAAATTATAGTAATAGTTAACCACTTAAATTGGAGGTTAGAGTACATGTTTAGTTAAACTATTGACTAAGTTAAGTAGAGATCCAATTATACAAATTAGTTTATCTGGATTTCAGATTATCCACATTACTTATTTAATAGGAAGGAGTTAACCCTTTAATTGAAGTTCCAATATAAGCTAAGATTATTTTAGATTACACTGATTTGTGAGTTAACTGGCATTTATTTTAGGTTACACGGGGGGATACACCTCAAAAATATCCGATAAGATGGATTTACTCGAAGTAAGCGCTATTCCAGTCTTGTTGTCATGCACTATCATTTTCAACGAACAACATTAAAAACACTTTTAACTCATTCAATGATACAGGGACTAGCTTCTTTGCAACTATTCCCCTTGTTATATGATGCATCATGTTGATTTTTGTAAACTAAGTTTTTTCCCTTATGGTGTGTCATTGTTCTATTGGCACACTATCAATGGTGTGTCAAAAAGTATTAGAAGAATCAAATTTAAGGTGAATTAAGAAGTTATATTTTACCAATGTGCCAAAGGAACCAAGGGTGGTGGTCTGAAGGATCATGATCTTTTAGTTTTTGTAAGAGTTATTCTTTGTTTTTTGGCACTAAATTGACCTAAGTTCCCTGATAGGCTACAATAATTTGGTCATAAGGAAGGAAGGCGAGGTCATTATGGAATCCTCACCACCCAAATTTTTTTTTTATTATGTTTGGAGATACAACTAGCTCAGAGAGTGGTCATGTTGCCCACAAATACCCAAAAATCCATTTTGGAGGTGCATCGCAAGGTAATGATCTCCCTCCCAACATCAATTTTTAAAATCTAAATATGATAGTTTATGCACTTTGTTTTGGGTGGGCTCCATTATGTGGTTTTCCTTTATATCTTAAAAAAATATTTAAAGCAATATAGAAATAAATACAATTGTGAAAAGCAAATAAATAGACCAAAATATGGAAATAAAAACAATAAACAAACTTTTATTGATATTCAAAAACAAAAGAAATTTTCACTTGACTCTTCTAGGGGGAAACCTCCAACTGAGAATATACCCAACTACAATAATATTCACTTGGAATTTTATTACATATATTCTTCTACTATATATAATTTCTAACTGACCAAAATCCTAACCACTTAGTGGACCTCCATTAATGAGGCCCCAACCACTAACTAGTGCACCTTCTTTAATCAAGCCAACTTAGATTTACTGATTTCACACTCTACTACCTCATGGGACTTATTTAATATATATGACTCCATTAGATTAAGTAACAAACTATTCTGCAAACTAAGGGAGTTAGGATGGAACCCTAATAGGCCATCCCCCTTACAAAAGAACCTTTTCCTCAACACTAGAGATGAGGAAATTGGTGGAGAAACTCAGTTGGTTCCCATGTAGCATATTCATGTTATGTATCATTTCATTATATCAAAATTTCCTAGGTAGTGTGCTACAAAGATGGTTCTTTCTTTTTCCAAAACAATTTCACACTACAACCAACTGGAGCCCTCCTCATCTAATTTGGGAGGGTTGGTTTCAAATCCACAATTAGACTTGACCACTTTCTTAAAGCATGACACATAAAATATTTTGTGAGATTAGATTGGTTGGGCATAGCCAATTTGTAAGTCGCCAAACCTATACATTTGAGCATAGTATAGGGTTTGTAAAACTTAAGGGTTAACTTCTAGTGGATTTTTTCCTTGAGTTATGCCTACTTATAGGGTTGTCGATGCAAGAACACTTGATCCCCTAATTCAAAGTTGTGTTCATAGTGATGTTGCAAGTCCAATTTATCCTTGAGGGAATGAATAATTTCAACAAGGATCATCTAGGTTTTTTCCACCTCCTAAACCTTAGAGAGGCATAGTAAGGGAAAGATCACCAACAAAGGTTGCTATCCATGAATTGCCCCAAAAGGGGCTATTTTGGTGACATCGTGATAGGTGGTATTGTACCACCATTTGATCAGAGGTAACCATTTAACCCATTGGGATTGTTAATATGAGGAAACACAATATTGTAAATAAGATTCCAAAAATTTGTTAATTGCTTTTGTCTCGCCATCTGTTTGGGGGTGATATGATGTGTTGAGATTCAATTATATACCCTGGAGTCAAAATATAACCGAAGAAAGAAAATAAATAGATGAGAATTGGCAATAGCAACAATACAATTTTTTTATTATTGATATTTAGAATTTGGATCACTGCTCAATTGCCTCTTCAAGGGGGAAACCTCCAACTAAGAAGACATCCAAATACATTAATATTAATGTGGCTTCTAATTACATAGTGTCTACTACTAAATATAGTTTTTAACTAACGAAAACCCTAACCACCTAGTGGACATCCACTAATGAGGCCTCAACCACTAACTAAATGAATTTATTTAATGTGGTCAACTGACATTTATTGATTTCACGCTCTACTACCTCATGTGCCTTATTTAATATAAATATCCCCAATACATTAAGTAACAACCTATTTTCCTAACTAGGGGAGTTAAGGTGGGACCTTAACATGGCCTCCCCCTTACAAAAGAGCATTGTCCTCAACATTGGAGAAGAGAAAATTGATGGATAAGATTTGTTGGTTCCCATGTAGTATTTTCATGCTATGTATCTTTCCATTGGATCAAAACTTCCTAGGTAGTGAGTTGCAAATATGGTGCTCACATTTATCCAAAATGACTTTTGGTTGCAACCAAATGGAACCCTCCTCATATAGTTTGGGAAGGTTGGTTTGAACTCCACAATTGGACTTGACCACTTTCTTCAACCAAGACACCTAAAAGACTAGGTGGAGCTTAGAGTGGATGGGTAGAGCCAATTGCAAGTCAACTAACCTATACGTTTGAGTATAGTATAAGGTTAATGAAACTTAGGGGATAAAATCTAGTGGCTCTTCTCCTTAAGTGATGTCTTCTTATAGGGATAGTGAAGCAAGAAAAATTTCTCCCTTTATTCAAAGTTGCATTTAGATAAATGTTGATTGACCTATTGCTTCATGTGCTTCTAGGCCAACACCAAATTATCCTTGAGGGTACGAAGAATTTCACCATAGTTTGTCCAATTTTTGTCCACCTCTTAGACCTTAGAGAGGTCTGATAAGTACAAGATCACCGATGACGATTTTTTTCAATAAATTTCCTCAAAGGGGGTCATTTTATTAACACCATCATAGGTGGTATTGCACCACCATTTGGTTACCAGTAAGCACTAGACCCATTGGGCCTTTCAATCCAAGGAAAAACAAATGTAAATAAGCTTCTAGAAATGTATTTAATTCTTCCATATGGCCATTTATTTGGGGTGATATGATGTGTTGATATTCAATTGGTTACCTAGAAGTCGAAAGAACTCGTGCTAGAAATTGTTGGTGAAAATGGGGTCATGATCTGTCACTATTGATTTTGGCATGCCATGAATTTTAAAATGATTGTCCATGAATACATGTGTTATTGTGGAGGACTTGAATTGGTGTTGTAAGGAAAAAGAGTGAGCATATTTAGAAATTTTATCAACAACTATCATGATAACTAATTTGTTTCTTTATTTCGGTAAACCCACAAAGAAATTTGTAGAAAGTCCACACAGTTGTTGGAATGGGTAAAGGTTGTAATTTTCCTAGAGGATTTACTATTTCCCCCTTGTGTTGTTGGAAATTTCCATATTTTTCCACAAAGTGAATATGTTTGTCTTCATGCCTTCCCAAAAGAATGAATGCCTAATATGTTCATATGTTTTCTAAAACCTAGAATGACTTGCTATGGGAGAGGAATGTAATTTATATAACATTCTCGATTTAAATGTTGAATCTTGGACCAAAAAATATATCTTTTATAGTGGAGCTCATCAATTTTCCCAATGCATCCCTAGAGTGCATGTGGGTTATCCTATCACTAACGAATCATGTGGAAAATATCAGCATCTATTGACCTTTCTTGACATACTTCCTACAACCAATCAAGAACTAGGAAAAAATAAGGTGAATAGGGAGTCTTCCAAATTATACTACCTAGAGATGCATCAACTACCATGTTATCCTTTCCCTTCTTGTATATAATCTCATAGTCATAGCCTAATATTTTAGTCCCCACCTTTTGTTACTCTAGGGAGGACAACCTCTATTCCAAGAAACATTTCAGTCTACGATGGTATGTTTTAATCTAAAAATAACACCCCCATCAAATATGGATGCATTGTCATATAAATTGCATGAATAATAACCAACAATTCCTTTTCTTAGATGGATTTTCCCAAGTTTTTATCACATAATTTATTACTAGTGAAGGATAACATGTATCCATATTTCATTGACATTTCCCCAATCTCTTTGCTAAAGGCATCACATTCCAATACGAAAGTCTTAGTGAATTCGGGCATGGAAAGTACTAGGATAATACACCTAAAATATTTTAAATATTGAAAAGCATGATTGGCCTGTTGGACAACTAAGAGGGTGGGAGGGGGGGGGTGAATCAGTTGTTTCCGTGCTTAAACAATTATGGTTCTTTTAAAAATTTTGTAGGGACTCTGAATGATAATCACAATAATGCAGGGAAATAAACAATGGCACTTTCAGCATCATTCACATATATGAGAAACACAGAGACAGATATTTCCCGAGGAAACCCATGTAGGATAAAAACCTCTTTTCTTTTATATGATAAGTAATGGTTACCAACTCATAATGAGGCTACAACCTCAGCTTTGCAAGCTGCAACTTGCTGAGAGCACCAACTCTCTGTTTTCTCTAGCACCAACTAGAAGGAAGCACCGACTCCTTGGTTTTTCTAGCACCAACTCCCTGTATTCAAGCACCCACTTGAACCTATGAGGACAACAGTCCTCCCTAGAACCTCCCAACCACCCTGAAATATAAATCTTTGCTACTGAATTTATTACAGTGATATGATGTTCGATGATGACCTACCTGACTTATCATTGTTCTGCTAAACTTCATTGCTCTGTCTGCCTTATTACCTTTCTTCTTAGATCATTTTCACTGTCTGTTCTCCTGCTTTTTAAGCTCTGTGCACCATACCCATTCTCTGCACAGATCCTCTTCTGTTTAATTTAGCTGTTGCACTCTGATTCTTCTTCACACATGAATCACCACAACAAACTCCAATAGCAACTGCAAATTCCCACAGCAACAACAACGTAATCTATTTTCTGTACCGTGTATTTATTGCTTCTGTGTACATTTTGCATGCAATGTTCTCCATTCCTCTGCATGCTTCAACCACGCCAATCTTCTCCACCTCTCGAGTGCTCTGCGAGATCAACATCGTAACTCTTCAGCTTCTCTGGCTGAAACCATTAGTGGTTTCTGGCAGTTTCACTATTGTATGCAATAGTATCCCTATGATCAATACTTGATTAAATGGTTCAGATCAAATCGGGATTTCATATATCACAATTTTGGCACTCTCGGCGTTCATAGTCTTAGTCACTTACAAATCCCGTGACCAAGGGCTGTGACCACAGCCTTATGTCTCTCTATCGGGGTTTCAGCCTTTCCCGAGCTTTATCCCCTTCCGACTACACAATGGTCCATGTGACCTGTGATCACATGACCTTGGTCTTATTACTCCATCGAAGTTTTGGCACTTGCGATGACATAATGTTTATGTCCACGGGATTCACGATTTCCCGATTCGCAATGCGCTTCAGCCCTCCTGGTCGAGCCCTGGTCCACGTGACCGTTACACGTGACCGCAGCCTTATCCCATCGGGGCTACGGGGTTTGTGATGCCAAGATGCACAAGTCAACGAGACTCTCGGTATGCTGAATCCTGATGTGCTCCTTATCTCTGACAGCTGGCCTTCACTATGCCACTGTCCTCCTTCGTTGTTGTGCTGACAGCTGGCCCCCACTCATCAGGGTTTCGCGGATCGCGATTCTGTCTTGCACAAAACTCTTGTCAACGGGATCCCCGATTTCCCGATGAAAAAAATGTCGATCAATGATTTTCCTATCGGGCCTCTTCCCGATGGCACCGATCTCATGCCACGTGTCCTTCAAGATGGACGGTCCCGATTCCTCTGGGATTTCAAGACTTTCGATGTCTTGTTTCCTTTGACCTCAGGAACTCTGATTTCTCGATGGCCAATATGCCGACGGCACCTTGATCTTCGACACCTGTCCCTCAAATGGACGGTCCCGATCCCTCCGGGATTTCGAGACTTTCGATGTCAAGTGACTTTGTCATTTCAAAGTCCCGATTGCCAATGCCTCTGTTGACGTCACACGTGGTTTGACACGTGTTAAATACTGCCACGTGTCACTTTGATTCGTTACCCATATGTGCCTGAATTGTTGAATCAGTCTGACACTTGTCACTACCTGGTTGTGCCACATGTTTCTTAGATGACGTGGTCTGTTGACGTGGGTCGAGTCGATGGTCTAGATCATATCTTGATCTGACGGTTCAGTTTCAGTCAGGAATTCACTCATCGTGATTTCGGGGTTTGTGATGTCAATGAACTTTGACATATCCAACTCGCGATTCTCGAAACTCCGATGGCTAGGCTCCTGGTCCATATGACTGTTATCCCCATGACCGCAGCCAAACCTCCTTACACTTTAAAGATCGTGCAGGTTCTCCTCGATCCAACGGTGGTCGGGTCCTGCGCTTGGATCTAACGTCTGAGATCTGTCCTCCTTTTCAGTGTGCTTTTCTTGACTATAATCAGATCTGACGGTCGACGTTCTGTCGAGATTTCACCTTGGCATTTCCTGATGGTAAATCCCATGCAGCTCTGGTCCGATCTGATGTCTGACGGGATTTCTGACCAACGGATGTGGATATCTGTCTTCCCTCTCCTCCACTGTGGATCCTTGAGCCTTGCTGAGCGCATTTTCCTCAATGTTGTTTCTCCTGAGCTTTCACGTCTGAATCCCCAAGGGATTTTATCCTCCTTATCTTGCAATATCCACTGTTTGTACTTGCCATCAATGACAAGCATACTACCTGTTAAACATTTTCCACCAATCTCCCCCTTTGGCATTGATGGCAACTACTGCACCCCCAAATTCTTTTCTCCCCCTTTGACATCAATGTCAAAGAAGAGACATGCTCCACCTGAGCTATTGCAGTAAATTTAGGAGGCATTAGATAATCAAACAATACAAGTCTCCCCCTAACAAGATGGAATATTTTAGGTGTGAAATTAAATGACACCCAGCTTCTGTCTGAGATATTCAAACGGTGTCTTGGCTAGGGGTTTAGTAAAGATGTCTGCAATTTGTTTTGTAGTGGGAATGTATTGGACCTGAACAATCTGATTGGTGACCTGTTCTCTCAGAAAATGATATTTTATGGGAATATGTTTTGTCTTGGAATGGAAGACAGGATTTTTAGACACACTGATGGCACTCGTGTTATCACAATGAATTGGGATCGGTGCAGTATATTTTACCTCTAAGTCTGCAAGTGTTTGAATCATCCATAATACCTGTGTGCAATAGGTAGCAGCAGCAATGCACTCTGCCTCTGTGGTTGATAGAGAGATGGAACCTTGCTTTTTACTAAGCCAGGATACTAAGGAGTTACCCAAGAAGAATGCTCATCCGTTGGTGCTTTTTCTCTCATCAACACAATTTGCCCAATCTGCATATGAATAAGCAGTCAATTGAAGACTTTGATTTTTGGGATACCACAGACCATAAGTCATTGTTTCTTTTAAGTACCTGAATATCCTTTTGACATCTTGCAAATGACTCGGTTTAGGAGCAGCCTGATATCTTCCTACCATTCCTACAACATGCATTATGTCTGGGTGAGATGTTGTGATGTACAATAGACTTCCTATCATTGATCGATATGAGCTTTGATCAACATCAGGTGAATCATCATCCTTGCTTAATTTACATCCTGTTACCATAGGTGTACCCACAGGTTTAGAATCTTCCATTTGAAACCTT
>ML785520.1:56199-97766 GCA_009831015.1 Picea engelmannii | reverse complement strand
TCTACCTTTAAGAAGAGGGGGGGGTCCAGAATTGGGGGCACACCTTTCCGACAACCACGATCGAGGAGCCCGGATCAATGGCTCAGGCGCGGCCCCAACCTTCTCAGCTGCCTTGTCTTTAACCCGCGTGGGCCCGTCTCCCGTCATGTCATCTCCCTTCCCACCTTTCCCGTGCAGCCATGTGTCATCCATCCACCTCCCCTCTTTAGTCCACGTGGTCCATCTCTCTTCTCATCATCGATTTACCACCCGCCACGTATCCTATTCCCTCCACGCCAACTTCCCACTAAAAGCGTGTCCCCTACGTCAATACTCTAGTCCCCTGCGTTCATTCCTTTTGCCAACGATCTTTCCATCAACCCTCCTCGCCTCCCTATCTGTTCAGGCCTTGTCCACATAATCCGACACCACCACCCCTGTCATGCGCCCCATCCTTCGCACTGGCCTCTACGCCTACCCGTCCTCCCAAGCTGTTCGATTATTCCAGGTGGCGGCGTGAGGAGTATTCCATATCCCTAAATGTTGAGTTGGTTGGGTCATTCTCAATCCCAAGAAGCAGTTATTGAAGCGGTTGGTGGTGGTTAGACATCGTCTCCGCCATAATGGGGACGTCCTGCAATGAATTAAAGGCACGTCGATTCGCCGATGAAACTGTCAGAAGATCAATTGCGTCTGCCATAAGTTGCACGATCGTTCAAAGATTGCAGCTCCGTGTTGTCAGAAGCCATGCAGACACAAATCTTTCAATGCTACGTCTCGATTTTGTCGTTGTTGTTAGTTTGAGTATATGAAGGCATTTTATCCATTTTTGTATCTATCGATGGTAGAGCTAAGCTCCCGACTGTAAAGTTTTCATGACCATTCTGGATTCCTGGTTATGTATCTATGTTTGAGACTTCTTGGTTTATAACAAACAGTTCCCCTTTTTCACCTTTGTTTTCGTCTTATGCTGGAGAGTTCATGATCGAATGATTCGCTTGAATTAATACAGTGATGTTATGGTAAATGATTTATTGTTGCATTGTTGTTTCTCTGGTTTCCCGTGTTTGGAAGTAAGAAGATCTTGTTTTCATATGCCTGCTCTCATCGTCTGTTAGAAGCTTGATGCCTATAGCAGATCCTTGCACCCTTCTCATGAAGTCTTTCGTCTACTCACCCTTATTACAACTCACTGTTTGAAGTTTATCAAGACCTCACTCGTTTGTGCATGCCTGGCCCAGTTTCTGAGTTGAAACGACTGTTCCGAGTTTGCTTCCATTTGATCACCCCTTTCAAACAAATCGTGACATTAAACTAATGGGCATCGGTCTCTGCTCCTGCAAGCAATCCAGGAGTGATTTCCGGCTCCAATAGTATGTTGAATCCTGATGTGCTCCTTATCTCTGACAGCTAGCCTTCACTATGACACCGTCCTCCTTCGTTGCTGTGCTGACAGCTGGCCCCCACTCATCGGGGTTTCGCGGATTGCAATTCTGTCTTCCAAAAAACTCTTGTCAACGGGATCCCCGATTTTCCGATGAACAAAATGCCAATCAATGATTTTCCTGTCGGGCCTCTTCCTGATGGCACCGATCTCATGCCACGCGTCCTTCCATATGGACGGTCCCGATTCCTCCGGGATTTCGAGACTTTCGATGTCTTGTTTCCTTCGACCTCAGGAACTCTGATTTCCCGATGGCCAATATGCCGACGGCGCCTTGATCTTCGACACATGTCCCTCAGATGGACGGTCCCGATCCCTCTGGGATTTTGAGACTTTTGATGTCAAGTGACTTTGTCATTTCAAAGTCTCGATCGCTGATGCCTCTGTTGACGTCACACGTGGTTTGACATGTGTTAAATACTGCCACGTGTCACTTTGATTCATTACCCATATGTGCCTGAATTGTTGAATCAGTCTGACACTTGTCACTACCTGGTTGTGCCACGTGTCACTTAGCTGAAGTGGTTTGTTGACGTGGGTTGAGTCGATGGTCTAGATCATATATTGATCTGACGGTTCAGGTTCAGTCGGGAATTCACTCATCGTGATTTCAGGGTTTGTGATGTCAATGAACTTTGACATATCCAACTCGCGATTCTCGAAACTCTGATGGCTAGGCTCCTGGTCCATATGACCGTTATCCCCATGACCGCAGCCAAACCTCCTTACACTTTAAAGATCGTGCAGGTTCTCCTCGATCCAACGGTGGTCGGGTCCTGCGCTTGGATCTAACGTCTGAGATCTATCCTCCTTTTCAGTGCGCTTTTCTTGTCTATAATCAGATCTTATGGTCGACGTTCTGTCGGGATTTCACCTTGGCATTTCCTGATGGTAAATCCCGTGCAGCTTTGGTCCGATCTGACGGCTGACGAGATTTCTGACCAACGACTGTGGATCTCTGTCTTCCTGCTCCTCCACTGTGGATCCTTGAGCCTTGCTGAGCGTGTTTTCCTCAATGTTGTTTCTCCTGAGCTTTCACGTCCGAATCCCCAAGGGATTTTATCCTCCTTATCCTGCCATCTCCACTGTTTGTACTTGTCATCAATGAAAATCATACTACCTGTTAAACATTTGCCAACATGGCCTCCTCATTCCAATTGAAGGAATTCATTTTTGGAAAGGTGGTGAGGGGAGCTGCAATTTTACCATATTTTTGCATGAACTTCCTGTAATAACCTGTGAGGCCAAGACAACGAGGCCAAAACAACCCCATAGTGTGACAATTAAGTAATTGTGTCTTCTAACAATATTGATTAACAAAATGACCTTCCAATGCTTGATATAGCTGACCAACTTTAATATCTAAGGAGTATAAATATTGGTTAGTTCATGAAGAGATTTTGTGGGTTCTTCACCTTATTGGTGAGGAAGAGAAACACCCTAAGGTGGGGGATGATGTCCCCCTAAGTCTCTTCATTTAATTCATCATAAGAAATGTCCCTAGATATGGGCATAAATAATTTATAGTCCTTACATTTGTGCCCCAAATAATACTTTTTATCACAATAGCAAAGACCCTTGAGTTGGCATTCCACCATTTCATCCCAAACTTATGGTCCTTGAGGGGTAGAGTAGGATGCTAAGGAGACACCACATTTGGACAAGGGAGTGTAGAAAATTTGGGCCATTTGGACTAGGCATAAGACACAACTTGAGCATTGTGAGCACATTGAAAGGCCTCCAACCAAGTAGTAGGTTGATTCATCTACTTGGTCTTTGATGTCCTCCTTAAGACAAGTGATAAAGCATTACTTAAAAAATTCATTAGTTGATTTTTTTTAATAGAAAAACACTCAAAAGAATCAATATACTCTTCCACCATTCCTATTTAACACAATTTGGTAAGATGGCACACAAAATTAGTGTCTCAAATAAAGCAATAAAATGAGGCTTTGACAAGCTACTATAATGTAATGAACCCTAGGTAATATTTCTTATGCCATTGCCACTACTACCAACATTCCCTATCCAGAGATAGAACACTAATATAGAGTTTCAATAGGTCATCCATTATGTTATGGAGGGAAATGTAGTGGTCCATTTGGTTAACCCAACTTGTTGGACCCAACCCATCAAACTTATTTATATCAACTTTAGGTAAGTGAGGCATCATATAGTATGAACAATCATAAAATAAGTGGTCATGATTGTCACATTCTTCCTCATCAATGTGATTACCCTTATGAGTGTTATTGATATGGATGAACAACATAATTCCTCCATGTTATGTGATCTACATCATATGTATCCTCATTGATCGAGTCCTATTGGGGGTGCATAGCTATCTCTACCCCCCTAGTGTCAATGAATTTGTGAAAGGATTTTGAGTTCCTTGAGAAGAGAGAGAGCCTTCACCTAAGTCACCATCATCATGCTTACCATATAGCTTCTCAATATTATAAAAAAAAGTTTGTCTTATGCATTGAGGGTAGTTATGTTGGTATTAATTGTTTTGGGTGAGATTATAAACCATTTACTTCAATTCATCCATTACTAACATGTTGTGAGTGTGGGTGATGGTACCATAAGGTCCACCTAAGAGGTTAATTAGGAGCTAGCCTAATACAACCAATGTAAGAAGATGAATTTGTGGAGAGGGGTATTGTAGGGTCTACTAAAAAACGGTTATTGGAGAGCTACACAACTATGATCGACATAATGCAAGGAGTATTTTGAGCTAGGTCTCTCATAATGGTATGGGAAGGCCCCAAACTAATCCAATGGGAATATTACTCTTATATGAATATTATTCCAATAATGGAATTCCCAAATTCTTCATACTACAAATTATGTAGGAAATTTGTGCCTATGTTGTAGAAGCTAGGGTTTGTAGAGTCCTAGGCACAAAGGAGTTTCATGTTCTATAACTCTCTTATATACTTAAGGGCCTCCAAAAATAACACTTGATTGAAAATTTCATATAACTAAATAATGATGATAGATTGTACCCTTAATTGTACTACCTTATTCCCTAGTACATGAGAGTGATCTCCCATAGTGTTGTTTTTAGTATACTATAGAAACAAGAAAGGTAACAATTTTATGTAAGGTTGGTTTCAAGTGCGCCTTAGGAACTTCTAATATACTCAAGGGTACATGGAATAAAACTTTGTATATAGGTGATGTCCAATGTGGTACTACTCGAAGGGGTACCGATATAGGTTACACGGTGTCCAGCCAAGTGAGGCAACTTGTATTTTCTATTAGTAGTATTCTCCAACTATAGGTTTACCCCCTGAATGGAATGTCTTTGTGTTATTTAAATATGTCATTACATTTCTCTATCCTTGAAAAAATAAATAAAATTTGAGCATGTGTTGGCACAATAAATTGCTCTGATACCACTTGTGGTGTTCCTTGATAATTGAAACAATATAGTGAGAGCAAGACAAAAAAATATAACCATGGAAAGAAAGTAAATAGAACCAAAATATGGAAATGAAAATAGTAAGAAAACCTTTATTGATATTTAGAATTAGGAACAATGTTCACTTGCCTCTTCAAAGGATAAACCTCCAACTAAGCAAAGATCCAAATAAAATAAAATTCATTTGGCATATGATTACATAACATATGCTACTATATATAGTTTCTAACTAACCAAAATGAACCACCTAGTGGGCCTCCATTAATAAGGCATCAACCACTAATTAGTGGACCTTCTTTAATGAGGCAAACTTACATTTATTGATTTCACACTCTACTACCTCGTGGGTCTTATTTAATAGAGATAGCCCCAATATATCAAGTAACAACCTATTATCCTAACTAGGGGAATTAGGGTGGGACCCTACGACATTTTGGAGTATTTTGGAAAGAGGGTGATCCCTAAGGTTTTTATCTAAGGATGGATTAAGGAGGTGTAGGAGCCACAACGTTTTCACTACACTCATATCCACACTTTGACTAAGGGTTTCTTTCATCCTAGTTTAATTCCCAACCCATGTAATGGAAATATTACTTTGAGGTCCCTGGGTCTATAATAATATCCAAGTTGTTGTGTTTCTCTATTTCATGACTTTTGGTTGATAATGCCAGTTAATTGTTTTTCTTAGTGTGGGTTGAGTTTCCCAGCTTCCCAACGCAATTTTAGCCAACCATCAAGGATATCTTCTCCCCCTTAGGGGACTTCATTTGTCATGAACCTAGATGGTTCTTTAACTCCAGGCCCTGACACTAATTTTTCATTAACTTGAAGCTTTCAAAGTAGCTTAAGGAATTCTTACTAATCTAGATAGGGAATAAGGATATTGTATAACTAGAATTATACATCAGTCTTCCACACGCACCTTTGGTTCCAAATACCAAATCACCATATCCATGAATGTTCACTCGTGTGACATGTTTATTCTCTGCTAGCCTTGGAAACATAAAATACCCCACCTTTAAAATCTCCCTAGAAATCAAATGCATGTGAAGATGGTTAAGCTTAGGTGGTAAATAAGAAGAAAAGTTTTGGTGCATCTAAAATTTGAACCTTGTCAATGGGATATATCAACTTTTCCAATACCTTCTTCCATTTTCAAAGCATGTACTCTCAAATCTAGGATTTATCGCTTATGACCTAGTTTAACACTGAAAAAAACCCACTTTTTCATACCACCTGTTAGAATACTTAGAATTTTGAACTTTTATTCTTTTCTTTCCGCCTCTTAGGAATAAAATTTCACCAAAAAAACTTAGAAATTGCCTTTTAATTAGATAAATCCTTGGTTGTTATATATTAATAAGGTGCTTACAATGTCGTTCGTCGATGAGTTGCACTATTTTGATCAAACGGTTCTTGTGATCTCTGGAATATAAAATCCACCTGAATTTTAAAAGAAAACCTTTAACGATCACTTTGAAGCTTCGTGCTTCGGGAGTTTCAATAAATATAAACAAAAAAAACCTCGAATCTACGAAGTATCGAAGGAAGTTCCTCGTGATAATTTCTAAAAGAACTTACGGATGATTCATAGGACATGTGTCAATAAATCGTTTCTTGGGCTGACACGTGGCACTTATTTTTAACATTTATGTCAAATGATTCACAAGAATTCAAGTGACATGTGTCACCCCTCCTTTCTTGACATGTCACTAAGAATGACATCATCTCTTCCACGTCACTCCAGGAGATTTCCCTTCGGGAGTTTAAATAAATATTGGGTTCACAACCACCGAAGTATCAAAGTGTCGGAGTATTGGATATCACAAAAAAGTAAAAGTGTTTCAAAGAGATAATAAAACATTTAGAAACTTTAATTAATCATGATTAATTATTAATTAATCACTCTACAAATTTGGTCTTCGGGAGATTTCTCTTATGCTACATCCAAAACTCCCGAACGTCGAAGTACGAACCACACTTCTAAACAAACGAACTCCAAGAGCTCCAGAGTTCTGAATCCCCCAAATATATATAAGGGTTCGAACGTTTACTCCGAGAATTCGACCTTCGGAGGATTTCTATCATCCTTCATCCAAAATCCCCGAATACCTAACTTCTGAAGTACTTAAGGCTAATACAATGTTTAAAACATGATTAATTAAAACATAAAAGCGATTAATTAGAGATTAATGTCTCCGGGAATTCAGCCTTCGGGAGATTTCTTCCCTCTTACATTCAAAACCTATGAACACTGAATCGTCGAAGTATTAATGACATTTATGATTGGCTAAAGTTAAATATTTGAGTAAATATTGTGATTTTCTAGGTAATAAATTCCATTAGAATTTTAATAATCTCTCTGTCAGAAAATCAATATGAAGATTGATAGACTTTATGAATAAAACATTTCGAATCTCAAGTCATTTTACCATTTGAAATTATATTTTTTTCATTTAGTAATTAAGAGCTTACATACTTCTCTTGTTACAGGAAGGTTAATTTCATTTCCCTGAGGATTATGGAGCCATGTAAAGTTGTGAAGAAGCAAGATGCATCAGTAGATGATTCCAATCCAAACACAAACATTCTATCAGACACCACTTTGCAAATTACATATGCCATCAAGTCTTGGAAGCATCTCTATGATATCTTAGAACATGAGATTCTTATATGTCCAGATGATTCTGCTGAGGAAGAAGACGAGTCCTTCTCAGTCAAGCTCAGATTGATAGCACAGTCGGAACTGCACAGGATTGTTGCATGACCTAAGATTATATTCTATAATGATATGATAAGTTGGTCTTTGGAACACATCGACATTCAAACCAGAATCGTTATCAGTTACCAGAAGACCTCCGTCGGCTATTTTCTACCGGAGGACCTACAAGTAATGTATAAAATTTATTCTACACCCAAATATACTTACAATGCAGCATTTCTTTTGGATTTTGAGAGAAAAGAATGCACTCAATACGACATAAATGGTCATGATATAATCAAGACCTGGTGGGGAAATCTGACCAAGTTCAAAACCGATGCTCATGGTATGTATTCCACGACGTCCTTGGATGCTCTTATATTATATATAGCCATGATTCTTTGTCATTTATTTGGGAGAAAAAACCCTCCACATTTCTCAGTTGAGTGGGTGGCTACAATGAATGAAGTGGTTGAAAAATATACTTTCAACTAGGAAAAAATGTTGTCAGACAACCTGGATAAGGAGGTTGTTGAGTACCAATCGTTGAAATAAAAATGACAACATGCTTCTTTTTACATGTTTGCATACATCATGGATTTCATTTGCTTCATGACCCCATTTCCCTTGATGAACTAGAGTTGGACCCCAACTAGTTCTAAGCCTATACATTTATACCACTCCAAACTATGGGAAGAAAATGATAAAGATTTCTTTTATGAGATCATCACAACGTAGTGGTACCTATTCATGTAGCTACCTATGGCCACCCGCCTCCCAGGATTTCAGAGAAGATTATGGGAAACTTAGGCACATTTGCAGATTGTTACATTAAAGAGAACTTCTCTTACATTAGAGTGTTCGGTTCGTTCGTTCCTCCTCATTCCCTTCCGAAAATTTTACCTGACAGGATGGTGTGCCGAGAAGTGGCATGCCAAACAATATCAGGAGGAATCACTAAGGAATTGAAAGAGGCTCAGAAAAAGGTACGACCAACTTTTTCGTTCAGGTTGGCATGTTTACATTGTTAGATTTTGGTCATACCAAATTCGAGGCTGCAGCCTTGGAAGACGTCAAATTAATTGACATTGAATTCAAAAGACATGATCCTCATAAGGTGGTAGAGAATCATTTGGCTCAATTCAACATGAAAATATACATCCACGACGAGTCTCCTTATGATGAGGTTTTCAGGGGAGGTACATCCTATGAAGAAGTTCAAAATAGAGTTCAAACTCTGCCTCCTGACCAATAGGTTGGTTTCCTTATCTTCCAAAATCATAGATGAAACAACTTACCTAATATTTTACAAGGAGATTCAAGGCCTATTCCATCTTCCCAGGAAGCTAAAACCACAAAATCTCATCCAAGTTGTTCCATTGAGAACAAAACTGAAGAAGTATTGAAGAGTTCAGATGGATTATTTAAAGAGATAAAAACATCACTGCTAGGTCTCCATGATCAATAGATATTAGCCCACTTTGAAGATTTCATGAACCAGGGACAAGTTTTCCCCCCTTCAACACAAGTTACTTTTGTTGTCATCCCAAGCACAACAGGTCTAGAAAGCTCCATCGCACTTATCTCTCCTATTCCCTCATTAACTCCTTTAGCGACCAGTTTTGAAACTCCTAGTTCATATACCGTTCACATAGATAAAATTACTCCTATATTGCCTGAGGAAATGCCTCCCTCAATTTTCTTTTTCAACAAGAAAAGGAAAGCTATTGTAAATAAATAATCTCAGCAAAATGATGGAGTAGTTACTAAAAGGAAAAAAATAGTGTATGATGGAAAAAGCCAAAGTGATCCTGAGTTTTCCAAAGAGGTTTCATATTCACTAGGGGCCTTTGCCACTGCCAACCAATGGTCAGTGGATAATTTGACCAAGAAACTGCAAAAAAAATATCTCTTGATGGAATAATTGCAGAATGAAATGAAAAACACATAACAGATTGTCAGGAGCAAAATGAATAATGACATAGATCAAATCAAGTTAAATTATCAGCAGCAGATGAAGCATTTATAGGAGAAAATCGAGTTGATTTACCAGAATTCACAGACCAACAAAGCCGTGATTACTCAGCAAGACAGTTTGATAAAAAAATTGTAGGCCAAATTAGTCCTAATGGAGAACACACCAATAAAAATCATTGCTTTCAAAGCACAATCATATGAAATCAATGAAAAGCTGGAAGTCGTATAGCAGGATCTATATCAAAAGGTGGATACTATTCAGAAATACTATCAGGCAATAAATAATTCTCTGAAAAGTATTTATGTGAAAGAAAAGGATGCATGTGTGGCTAGATCCAAGTTTCATGAATTCATTGTTGGATTACTAAGAGGGGGGGTGACTCAGTAATAGCGTAATTATAATCCTTTTTCTCCAAATAATCCAAGTGTTATATCAATGTAGAATTATTATCCAATAATGAGCAATAAGAAATGAACAATCACACACATACATAGTACACTAGTGTTTTACGTGGAAACCCAAATCGGGAGAAAACCATGGAATGATTTTTCTTATATGTATTGAAGAATTACATTCATTGGAAGCACCAACTTTCTTTGTTTTCCAGCTGCAACTGGAAGGAGGCTCCAACCTCCTAGTTTCTCAGGCTACAACCTGAGGGAAGCTCTAACTCCCCAATTATCTGGCTACAACCCCTTATGTTCTCCATCTACAACAGAAAGGTGGCTACAACCACCTGTCCTTGCCCCTTCCAACCACCCTGAAGTATAAGTAGAATGATGGAACCACTGTCAACCTGTCACTGTGAGATATACTGTTGTACAACTGTAACAACTTGTACCACTAACCTGTATCCAATCTGTAGAATTTCCATGTAATCAATTTGTACCTGAAATGATCATGTATCTACAAAAATACAACAGATACATGACTTATAGTGTTGCAGCCCACGTATGTACCTGCCCTATATGTTATGTAGATCATGTATGTACATGCCCTAACTATTATGTAGCATGCGTATTCCTTCTAGAACTAGGGTTTCCTTTCACTTGAAAACTTCTGACCCTCTGTAACTTATTTCACATAGATCTGTAACATGTCACTATATCCAGACTGTAACTGTACCTTGTGTATGCATTCTCATTCACTCAAGACAAGTATGTCTCTCTCTATTCATGTGCCGTATAGGTGTATGCAATCATGAACAAGAATAATTTCCCTCACATGATCTTATTCATCAAACCCTTTCTGATATTTAGCCTCTCAATACATCAACAAATACAAGATCTCAACCATGTACCATAAAAACCCTTAACCATATGCTAAGAAATACAAGATGTGCCTCACCAAGAATTATCAATGATGAATGTAACAACACTATATTTCAGTACATCTGACTTATGCAGAGGATCCCATGTAGCTACTAGTCTCTCTAGGGATATTTCTCAAATCTCCATTGTGATTTCTCATGCACACATCAAAATCCAATTATTCATAGAAATAAGACATACCTTTTGAACCAATGGATGTATCTGATGTATCTGAGCACTTTATACCTTCCTGGGAGCTTGATCTCAGAATATAGAACCTCTTCATCTTCATCTTCTCAAGTTTCATGGCTTTACCAACATGTACGCACCCTAATACACTGGAAGCCTGCGTATAACTCAGCATGTACGCACCCTATACACAGACAACCTGCGTACACCTCAAAAAATAGGGTTTTTGTATTTGTTGTAATTCTGAGAATTTTTCCATCAACCCTTCGTGCTACCTCAGACGTTCACCACTTCAGATGTATCCACAAGTATTTACAATAAGCTTTACACAATAAAATAGATATACAATATGTACAAGTGTGTGTATAATGAGTGAGATTTGCCTCTTATTTATATCTTCATGTAGCTTTACACTTTCCTTATTTTAGGGCTTCTTAATTTAAAATAATTTATTTTGCAAAGCACTTCGACCCGTGGGGGATTCTATAAGACTTATGAGGGGTTCTCCAACTTCATATGGTCATAACTCTCAAACCGTGAGGAGTTTTGTGACGTTCCATATACCACCGGAAATGGCATGACAAGCACTATGCATCTAGGATAGTTTCACTGACAAATTCAATGTCCTTCATCTCATTATTCCATAATTAAGCATGGGTTCTCTCACTCCACAAAGCGTCTTCCCGTGAGGGATTTCACCATAAGGGGACCACTTTGGAGTTCATCCATTTTTACTTCTTATCAACCTTGAAAAAACAATAATGAGTCATATTTACATCAAAAAATATTTGGTCCTTTACCCAAACCTTTTTTCTATGGGGCTTTCTTGAAGGGTTGACATCAATGACAACCAACCTTAATAAACAATCTCCCCCTTTGGCATTGATGGAAACACTCTGATGCAATACTAAAATCATATCACTCATGCTCCCCCTAGAACCGTGTCTCTATCCTCTGCATCTAATAAATCTTCTCCACCTGGAACCATGCCACTGTCCTCTGCATCTGATAAATCTTCTCCCCCTGGAACCATGCCTCTGTCCTCTGCATCTGATAAATCTACTCCCCTTGGAACCATGCCTCTGTCCTCTGCATCTAATAAATCTCTCCCCCTTTTTCATAAATGGCAAAGGTATCTTTCCATCCGGGGTTTCTCCCCCTATCTGAATTGTCCTCTTATGGTGCTTCCTCGTGTACATCTAAGACATATAAGATAAACATTAAAAAAGAATTCATTTTGGAGTAGAAATAAATCCAAGTCTCTGGAGAAGATATTCAAAGGATTCCCATGGAAGTGGTTTTGTAAACATGTTTGCCACTTGTTATTTTGTGCAAACATACTCAACTCTGATGTTCTTTTCTACAACCTTCTCCCGTAGAAAGTGATACTTGATTGGAATGTGCTTCGTCTTGGAGTGCATCACCGGGTTCTTAGAGATATTGATGGTGCTTGTATTATCATAATAGATTGGAATGGGCTCATCATACTCAACCTATATATATGCTAGAGTTTTCTTCATCCAAAGAACATGTGTACAACATGATTTTGTTGCAATATACTCTACAACGACTGTAGATAAATATACTGATGAATGTTTCTTGCTTAACCATGATACTAAACACTCACCCGAGTAGAATGTTTCTCCCATGGTGCTTTGTCGATCATCAATACAACATGCCCAATTTGCATATGTGTAGGCAATAAGTGATAGATCCTTTCCTTTTGGATACCATAATCCAAACTCTTATGTTCCTTTGAGATATCTGAAAATCCTCTTTACTGCTAATACATGTGATTCCTTTGGTGTTGCTTGAAATTGTGCCACCTCTCCAAATGCCTGCATTACATCTGGTCTGGATGTTGTCACATATAGTAGGCTACCAATCTTCCATTCTGGACCTTTTTATCATTTCTCTGATATACTTGGTTTGATAAATAAAAATTCCTTGGTTGCTTTGACGTATCTGAAGTCCTAGAAAGAAGGATAGTTCTCCAAGTAATGACATTTCAAATTCATTCTGCATATCTTTTGCAAATTTCTGGCTTAACCTGTCATTATCACTACCAGAAATAATATCATCAACATAAAATTCAATTAATAAAATACTACCTTGACTTACCTTGATGTAGAGGTTTTTGTTTGCACTCCCTTTTTTGAACCCTGCCAGCTGCAGATACTTATCCAGTCTGGAGTACCATGCTCTAGGAGCCTGTTTTAGACCATACAAGGCCTTCTTTAATTTACACACATAATCTGCATTCTCTGACAACTAAAATCCTCTTGGTTGTTCAATGTAGACTTCTTCTTCAAGTTCCCCATTCAGAAAATATTATTTTACGTCCATCTAATACATTTTAATATTTTTGGAGCATGCATAAGCTAAAAGCAAACATATTGCTTCCATTCTGGCAACTGGGGAAAATGTCTTTTCAAAGTCGATTCCTTCAACCTGTGCATATCCTTTACATACCAATCTAGCTTTGTTCCTTGTAACCTGTCCATCTTCATTCAATTTATTCCTGAAGACCCACTTTGTGATGATCACATTCTTATTCTTTGGTCTTGGAACCAGTTCCCAAGTGTCATTTTTCTCTATTTGATCCAATTCTTCATCCATGGATTTTTTCCAAAATTCATCCTTTTGGCTTCTTCAAAACAATCTGGTTCAATTGTAGATGAGAGTGCTAGGTGTGTTTGTTTTGGTGAACAAATTTTTCTTCTAGTCTCAACTCCTGCATCTTTGTTTCCGATAATCTGTTATGAAGGATGATTCTTTTGTACTCGTTTATTGGGTGTCTTTGGAGGCACTTGTTGAACCTGCTCTTCCGCTTCTATCAGATTCTCTTCATCTTCCTCTTCTACTTCTTTTTCATTTTTTGCTTCTTCTTCTAAGGGTTGTTTCATTGATTCATTTTATTCTTCCTTTGATTCTGGTCTGTCTGTTTCATCAATTGTCACGTTGATGCTTTCCACAACTTTGTTCAATCTTAGATTGTAACACTTGTATGTTTTCATTGTATTTGAGTAACCAAAAAGTGCTCCTTTATCCACACGAGAGTCAAACTTTTCCATTCTTCCATCTTCTCTTTTGATATAGTATTTGCTTCCAAAAACTATGAAGTGATTCACATATGCTGGTCTTCCTTTCCATAGATCTTAAGGAGTTTTGTCATTGTTGTTTCTAAGCATTACTCTGTTTTGAATGCGAACTACTATATGCATTGCCTATGTCCAAAAAATATCTGCCAATTTTGAATCCATTAGCATTGTTTGAGCCATTTCCTGTATTGTCATGTTCTTTCTTTCAACAAATCCATTATGTTGAGGTGTCCTAGCAATGGAGAATTGCCTTTTTATTCCATGTTTGTTGCAATAGTCCATAAATTCCTTTGAGGTGAATTCTCCTCCATTATCATATCTCAAGCATTTGATTCTTAAATCTATCTCATTTTCAACCATTTCCTTGTAGATCTTGAAGTTTTGAAAAGCTTATGACTTATTCTTGAGAAAACAAACTGCAGTCATTCTTGTATAATCATCAACTAATAACATAAATTATCCCTCACCTTTTAATCCCTTTGTTGTAGTTGGTCCAATTAGATCAGTATGCACAATTTCAAGTGGTCTTGTCATTGAATATTCCTTTGATTTGAACCTGGTATTTGTTTTCTTTCCTTGTTGAAAATGATTTTCTTTTTCGTGATCTGGGGCATTTCTCTGACTGCTTCTCTTTTTCTAAATTTGACAAGGTTATCAAAATGTATGTGACCCATTCTTTTGTGCCATAGCCAAATTTCATCTTCCTTTTCTAGACAACACTTTTCATTTCCAATTTCACTTAACACATATATGTTGTTTGAAGTTCTTGCAGCTGTAGATATCAATCTCCCTGAACCTTCTCTTCTTATCTCACACTTTTGTGAATCAAAAGTAACTTTATGACCTTGGTCACACATTTGACTCACACTTAGAAGATCATAATTCATATATTCTACTAGTAGAACATTTTCTGCCTTTTCATTCTTGTTCCCAATTCAGATTGTGCATTTTCCAATGATTTTGGATGAATCATCATTTTCGAAGGAGACTGATCCATCTCTTTCCTTTCGTAATGTAAGAAACTTGTCTCTATCATCTTTCATGTATTTTGAACACCCACTGTCAACATACCAACTGCGTTTCTTTTGTTTATCTTGTAGAGAGATTGTGCATTCTTCATTGCTATATTGATCTTGCTTTATTATCCATGTCATTTTCTGAGGTTCCTGTCTGTGATTGTTGTTATTCTATTGAGGTTCTTTAGGAGGGACCATCATTCTGCAATATTTGGCCATGTGTCCAAAATTGTTACATTTGTAACATTCCACTTCAGTACTCAAATATTCAAACATGTTGTAACTTCTTCTATGTGTTTCACTAGGTCTTCTTGAATAACCCCTTTGTGTATGACTCTCAAAGTTGTTATTGTTCTTGTTGTTAGCTCTGCAATTTACATCTTTATGTCCAAAATTATTACATGCATAAAATAAACCAAAAAATATAGTTTGATACCTGGGGGTTGAGGATCTTCTGAAGGGAGGTGCTCTTATGAATCCTTATTCTTCTTGAATCATATATGTTGGTTGTTGATTATGAAATCTGACTCTTCTCGGTGGAGGAGTATCCTTGTAATCTTCCTTGTGTATCCTTCTATCCCCTTTGATTGTTTCTGCATAGATTTTTGGATATGTTTCTTTCTCTATTGTTTTGGAACTTGATCCATTTTCTGTCTGAGTGTATCCAAGTCTGGTCTTGTCAAAATGAGATTTTTGGCTGCTGACAATGTCATCTAAAACTTTTTAGCTATTCTACATATTTTTCTTTTGAATATCCTTTCTTAGTGTGACAATCTCTGCTTCCAAGTTTCCAATGATCTCGTCCTGTTCTTCTAGTTGTTCTTTGAGTGTGTCTTCAATTCTTTTATCTTCTTCTATTTGAAACTTCAATTTTGTGATCATTTTCTCTAGTTCTCGAGAGTCCTTTTTCTTGTCTAGTTCTGCTTGTATTTTCTTGTTTTTCTTCTTTTCTCTTCTGATAACTTCTATGGCACACATTAATTCTTATCGATAGTCAACTTCCGTCTCTTCAATTTTTTCTTTGAATTCTTCATATTCTTCTTCGACTTCTTCATATTCTTCTTCAACTTCTTTGAAGTCTTCTTTGTCAGAGTCTTTTACTACCATGAATAGAACTCTTCTTGTCTCACTGTCACTGACTTCATCTTCATCTGATGATGAGGTGTCTTCTTTGGTGCATAAGATTTTCTTGAAAACTTTCTTTGTAGTTCTTTTTCCTTTATATGTGTGTTTGTCATTTGAGTAACCTTCATCATTTCTCTTTTTCTTATGAGGACATTAATTAGCAAAATTACCAATACCATCACAATTAAAACAAATTAAAGAAAGATTTACTCTATACCTACCATTGGTTCCATTGTTCAGTCTTTTGATGAAGCTGGCCACTTCTTCATCATCTTCTGAGATGTCACTGCTGCTGCTATATTCTTCTTGTTCCTTTTTCTTTTGATTTGATCTTTTGGATGCTTTGAAGGCTGCTTCTTTTACATCTGGATTTTCTTGTTCAGTTCTCATTTCATATGCTATGAAGATTCCATGCAGTTTGTCCATTCTTATTGATTCTAGATCTGATCTTTCTTCTAGTGTTGATATCTTAGGGTTGAATCTCATAGGAAGAGATCTTAGTACCTTTTGAACAATTACAAATTCTTCGATTTCTTCTCCCAATCCTATGATTGCATTCATTGTTTTATCAACTCGTAAGAAGTAGGCTGCAATATCTTCATCTTCCTTCATTTTTAGTTGTTCAAACTGGCCTCTGTAAGTTTGAAGCTTTGCTGCTTTGAATTTTGTATCTCCTTCATAAATATTTTGAAGCTTGTTCCAAATCTCTTTAGCAAATTTACAGTGTGCAACTTTGGTGAATATTGTATCACTGAGACCATTCAAAAGTGCATTTGTGGCTTTGGAATTATTCTCACCAAGTTTTACTGCTTTGTCATTTGTTGGTGGAGCTGTTGGTGTTGTGTATCCATATACAATTGATTGCCAAACTTGAAATCCCTGTGCCTATATATATGTCTTCATCCTTATGCTCCAAAAAGAATACTTATGTCCATCAAAATGTGGTATTCCATTTTTATATAATTTGGTACTCTCCATGATCTACCTTTCAATGGTTAAACTGATTTCTGAAGAAACTTTCTCTGATACCAATTGTTGGATTACTGAGAGGGGGGGTGAGTCAGTAATAGCGTAATTATAATCCTTTTTCTCCAAATAATCCAAGTGTTATATCAATGTAGAATTATTATCCAATAATGAGCAATAAGAAATGAATAATCACACACATACATAGTACATCAGTGTTTTACGTGGAAACCCAAATCGAGAGAAAACCACAGAATGTTTTTTCTTATATGTCTTGAAGAATTACATTCATTGGAAGCACCAACTTCCTTAGTTTTCCAGCTGCAACTGGAAGGAGACTCCAACCTCCTAGTTTCTCAGGCTACAACCTGAGGGAAGCTCCAACTACCCAATTCTCTGGCTACAACCAGAAGGAGGCTAAAACTCCCTATGTTCTTCGACTACAACCGGAAGGTGGCTACAACCACTTGTCCTTGCCCCATCCAACTGCCCTGAAGTATAAGTAGAATGATGGAACCACTGTCAACCTATCATTGTGAGATATATTATTGTACAACTGTAACAACCTGTACTACTGACCTATATCCAATCTGTAGAATTGCCCCGTAATCAATCTGTACCTGAACTGAACATGTATCTACAAAAATACAACAAATACGCGACCTGTAGTGTTGCAGCCCATGTATGTACACACCCTATATGTTATATAGACCACGTATGTATGCACCCTAACTTTTATGCAGCATGTGTATGCATTCTATAACTAGGGTTTCTTTTCACTTGAAAAATTCTGACCCTCTGTAACTTCTTTCACATGGATCTATAACCTGTCACTGTATCCAGACTATAACTGTACCCTGTGCATGAATTCTCATTCACTCAAGACATGTATGTCTCTCTCTAGTCATGTTCCATATAGGTGTATAAAATCATGAAAAAGCATACTTTCCCTCACATGATCTTAGTCATGAAACCCTTTCTGATATTCAACCTCTCAATACATCAACAAATACAAGATCACAACCATGTACCATAAAAACCCTTATCCATATGCCAAGAAATACAAGATGTGCCTCAACAATAAGTATCAATGATGAATGTAACAAAATTGTATTTCAGTAGATCTGACTTATGCAGAAGATCCCATGTAGCTTCTAGTCTCTCTAAGGAGATTTCTCAAATCTCCATTGCCATTCCTCATGCACACATCGAAATCCAATTATTCATAGAAATAAGACATACCTTTTGAAATAGTGGATGGATCTGATGTATCTGAGCACTTTAGACCTTCTTGGGAGCTTGATCTCAGAATATAGAACCTCTGCATCTTCATCTTCTCAAGTTTCATGGTTTTACCAACATGTACGCACCCTAATACACTGGCAACCCACGTATAACTCAGCATGTACGCACCCTATACATAGACAGACCGCGTACACCTCAGAAAATAGGGTTTTTGTATTCACTGTAATTCTGAGAATTTCGTCATCAACCCTTTGTGCTACCTCAGACGTTCGCCACTTCAGATGTATCTACAAGTATTTACAATAAGATTTACACAATAAAATAGATATGCAATATCTACAACTGTGTGTATAATGAGTGAGCTTTGCCTCTTATTTATATCTTCATGTAGCTTTACACTTTCCTTATTTTAGGGCTTCTTCATTTAAAATAATTTCTTTTGCAAAGCACTTCGAACCTTGGGGGCTTCTATAAGACTTATGAGGGGTTCTCCAACTTCATATGGTCATAACTCTTTAACCGTGAGGAGTTATGTGACATTCCACATACCACCACAAATGGCATGAAAAGCACTATGCATCTACGATGGTTTCACTGAAAAATTTAATGTCCTTCATCTCAATATTCCACAATTAAACATGGGTTCTCTCACTCCGCAAAGCATCTTACTGTGAGGGATTTCACCATAAGGTTACCACTTTGGAGTTCATCCATCTTTACTTCTTATCAACCATGACAAGACAATAATGAGTCATATTTACATCAAACAATATTGGGTCCATTACCCAAACCTTTGTGCTACGGGGATTTCTTCAAGGGTTGAAATCAATGACAACCAGCCTTAATCAACATTCATTATATGGATGCAGAAAGACAATATCCCTGGTCTCGCCCTGTTTTCACAATATGAACAAGTGAAGGGTGAAATGGCCTTGAAAGTTTGGGAGACGAATATAGAAGAAAAAAAGAAGCTTTCTAGAGAGGCAAACTATGTTTTTTTGAATACCATGTCTTCTGTAGAAACAAAATTGGTTTAATTTGAAGGAAATGATATCTCAGAGGCACTGGGGCAAATTGAAATAGAAATGAATAAGGAAATATCTAGAAAAAATAAGGAAAATATTCAATTTGTCATCTAACATATGAATCATATTGATTTTCTTAAGATTAATGAGTTGTTGGTGAATCCTAATTTACAGTATCAAATTACATCCCAAGAAGTAAAGAAGATCCAGGAGAAGCTACCACTAGTACACAAGAAGGTGTTTGCCTTTGAATTAAACAAGCACATTGAACCTTCAAGATTTGTGGTTGCCTTGATGGATATGTGTACCCAGTTCAATGAACAGAGGAAATCAAGTGCGCCTGGGAGAAAATGAAGGAGCATATAAAGTGCGAACACATCAAACCATAACTCAACAATATTTGCGTTATGTTTTTCCATTCGGATTGTATTCTATATTTAGAGCAGATATTGTGGAAAGTCTAACTACTTTTAGTTGAGACAATTTTTGTATAAATAGATAGATATTAGATCTATTCCAGGATTCTTCCGGCCTAATGTAAAAGAGAGAACTTATTGAATATTAATACAAGAGAAGACAAATATTCTAAGTCTTGTTTCATTTCAGTTATGTGTTTTCCCTGTGTTTTCATCTCTTATTCGTTTCTTCTGTAGTTCTTGAAGAGTGAATGATTACAATTTAGTAATAAATCTACTGTGATCTTAATACACCAAAAGTCCATTCCGTTACAATTTTTCCTATGTTCTTACTCTAAGTAAAAACAAGACCTGTGATCTGTGTGAATTGTTGCATTCTTAATCTCGTTTCAAGGGTACATTTTCTATTTTTATTCTACTGCAAATGAGGTAACACTTATCTGTAATTGATACCTTGATTTATTTTTTTCAATCATTCCTACATCATTTGAAATTAAATTTACAACTCAGATAACGAGATACTTCCTCTGTACTGTCTTATCATAAATTTCACTTAAAGTTATTTATTAGAAAATTGAAGGTAGAAGAAATCACTTTGAAACATTTCATTTAAATCTTTGATGCTTGAAATTATTCTTCAAGCCTAGAATCAATCTTAGGAACACCATCTTTTTGGCGTTGTTGCCGAGGATGAAGAAACGAAATCATTTTTCCCTGGGAGAATGAAAAAGTTGAATTTTGGTCTTTGATGGTGAAAAAAGATTGAATACATGGATAAGGCTCACTTTATATTTCACCTGGGGACTCCATTGTAGGCAAAGCTAGAATTCGGTCGAAAAATTACCAGGAAAAACCTAGACAAAAAGCAAACTAGCCCAGTTTTGGATCCCTAAAAGTTATTGAAACCGAAGGGATATATCAAACAAACTTCTGCATCAGTAGGTAAGATCTTCCAACCTAAGTTTACGCAAGTCAATGTTAATATTCCCACTGAAGAACTAAGTCTTAAAGGAAAATATCAACATGTTCATTATGCAGAAGCATCAACAAGTAAATCTGAAGTTAAATTAGAAACTCCAGAAGGAATTATTCATGAAGTAAAAATTGAAATTATCCAGACCACCCTTATCTCATTGATAGATACTTTTACCAGTGAAAGCAAAGAATCCTTTTCAATCCTAATATCATTTGTACACAACCGATTATTTCTCTTCCCGAAGTAAACGTTTGTGTTTCCAAAAACCCTGAAGATTACTTTTTATACTCAGATTCATCCCCTATTGATTTTCCTATCTATACATCTAGTAAATTTGAGAGATCGAGTTCAAGTTCTCTTTTTCCCCCTCATTTAGATATTCCATCACCTTACGATCATCTAGCCGAACTTGGTTCACACCGTCCTGAAGCAGTCAAAATTTTAGTATATTAGTATTTTGAAGTTTTTGATAATCTCTTGTTTAGTCCTCAAATTTCTTCTCCTAGACTTTCAATGGCTGGTGTTGGAGCTACCGAAGGTGGATGGGTTGGTGGACATGGAAATATACTAGTTCATCCTCCAAGGATCTTTGCTAAGGTCACTGCTAGGTATGCTCCCTTGGCTCTTCCTGCTATCCTACATGATTTACCTGACAATTACATGAAGAGCCTCCCTAAATTCATGGGTGAATGGGATTTGACAGCAACAAAGCATATAAACTTTTTTGACCAATTCGTTGATATCCTTGGTATTGAGTACAAATATGTTTACATGAGACTGTTAGTACAAAATTTTGAAGGACGGGTAAGAACTTGGTTAAGAGGACTTCCAGTGGACTCTATACCATCATATAATGATCTAGAAACTTCCTTATTAAGGAAATGAGGTGAGAAAAAATATCATATATATTACTTAACTGAATTCGGAGCCTTGAGAAAGAAAACATATGAAACAATCCTAGATTTTATTCAAATATTTAATAAACTTTATCACAAGATCCCAGTTGAAGTTAAACCTTCTCATCCAGTTGCAAAAGTCACTTTTGCAGGGGCTTTTGATTCTGATTTCACTCTACTTTTGAGAGAAAGAAGAGATACTACTTTAGCAGGGATGCAAGATGATGCTATAGAGATTGAATCCAATATGATGGCATCCAAAAAGTTGAAAGCTAAAGTTGAGATGAGAACAAGAGAACCCGAACATTTTAAAGAACACACATGGCCCTCTAGCTCTGGAAAATTTTCTTCAGAGGAAAAAATGGATGAGATGGAAAAAATTATTAAAGAATTATCAAACAAAATTTCCAGGATGGAAATGGAGAAAGCCAAACCTAATCCATACACTAGAAATCAATTCAGGAGAAATCCTAACATAAATCCTCAGATACAACAAAAGAAAATAAAAAATGAGGAACAAAATATTCAAGCTCCTTTTAAAACTAAGAATCTCATACAGGAGATGTTGGCACAGGGGAATACCTAGGGTTCAACGCTTCAATAGCACAACAACAAAACCCTAACTACCATCCCTTTCAGAAACACTTGCGAAGCAGATGAAGTCTCACCCGAGGTAGAGGCAGGGGTGGTTGCAAGACTCCAGTGTCTACATACTTAACTGGGACACAGATCTATGATTGTAACACCTTAATAGAGCACTTAGCAGTTATAGTTCATTAGTATTTAGCCTTTGTTTACAACGCAGATAAACCATAATTATAGCACAACGCAGTATTCAACAAGATCCAACACATTCTAGCACTAAGCACAAGGAAACAGATTAGATCTAGCATCTTATTCACATCATTAAGCACTAAGCCATCATATTCATCTAAGCATACATAACTATACTAATAATTAATCATATGAACAATAAAACAACCATAATGCACAAAGAAACCACAACACAAGATATATGTGGTTCACCCCCGTCCTGGGGCTACGTCCATCAACTCTTCTTCTCTTTATTTTCTTATGTCAATCATCTACATGCACAGAGCCACAAGATCCTACTCCACATAGGACAGGAGATCTGCGCGCACTTTTCCAGATCATCCTCCCCTGATCTAGATTATAGCACAAAGCCTTTACACAGTCTCTTACAATCACTTGCACTTAGCATTGCAAGCCTCACACAATATGCACAAAGCATTTACAACTATCACTTGCACTTAGTGCAACATCCCACACATAGCTCTAGTGTCTTCACACTTAACATCCTACCTAACATGCCACTTAGCTTCACCTAGATATCTATTTATACATTACAAAAGGACCTAAGCATGGGTAAACACATGGGATGACATCCCCATACCCATTACATAGGACCAAAACCCAAATCCCTAAACAAGGGGTCGAGATCCCGCGATCTCTGCTTCGACTTGCACTCCACCTTCGACAGCCTGTCGAAGTCCTAAAATAGGTCAAAACTGAACGAGGATCTCCAAAACTTGGTCAAGGGCCAATAGGCCCCCAACACTCACCTGTGACTCATCCCGAGTCACTCTGATCTGGGTATCTCTACCTCAAAATCCTCGAGCTGCTTCGACCTACTGCTTTGCTAAGGCCTCCTGCTCGATGAACTCCTGAATAACTGCCTCATTCACATGTCCCTCTAATCATTGTTCAACTATAGTGACTACTTGTTCCAGATCTTCTCCTCATCCTTCAATCTCCTCAAACAATTGGCAAGCTTCGTCCTAAACTAGTTGGAGCCTTTGAGTCACTTCCATGAATTTTCTCTCAACTACTAACAGGAGATTTAACTATGCCTTTACTGTCACTACTTTCTTCTTTTCCTCCTGGAGCTGTGACTCCAGTGTCTTTAGTTCAAGGTATTCAGTAAGTCTATCATAAGTCTGTGCACTTCAACTGCTAAGTTGTTTACATTCCAAAGCTAATTCTCTGATCCTCTCAACTACGCTCCAGGTAGTGGCTTCTCTTTGCTCTCACACTTCCTTCGGAGTGCTTGGCACTATTTGTAGATCTAGGTCTTCTATTCTCTGTTGAAGATGTTGGATGGCTTCAGCAAGCTTCTCTACTTGATGCTCCACTGGGTCTTCCGCCTTTGGCTCTAAACCCTTCACGAAGCTAAGTGATCTGTTGACTGCTTCTTTGACTTCGATCTGTTCTTTCTCGTGTTGGATCTGTGCTCTCTCCTCTTCAAAATTGGTTTTGAGGTCATCCTTCTCCCGTTGCGCAACTCAATGTTACTCTGTCACTTCCTCTTGTGCTTGTTTCAAGGCCATTGTGGCCTATTATTTTTCTTCTTGTGCATGATGAAGGCGAACTTTGATTGCATATACTATTCTGCAGAGTTGGGTAGGATCATCTCCCAACTCATTTTCTTTTGATGGCCGGGGTACAGTAGACACTGGACGGCTGGAGTGAGGGGTTTGTCGTACCCCTCTTAGTTTTGTTTCAATTCCATCATACATGGATTCTTGTTTAGATTCATGGTTCTAAAAAATTTCCTATGGGGCGTATGATATAGCTGTGATGATGAAGTCGAAGTCATCGAGCATGAGCACAGTCTGTAGCTTAGTCTTACTAGCTTTGGATTTCTTCCGTGAGGTGGGTTTCGTGGGGGAAAAATTTATTTTCTTAGATGGATCAGCCTCATCAATAATATCTCTAGGCGGTGTTACTTCACCTTGCTTATACTTATCTTCTTCCCCATCATTCTTTTCTTTGTCTACTTCATCATCACCTCCTTTTCCAGGTGATTCTGAAGCAGTTTCTTCTTATGCACTACTCAGTTGTTGGACCTCTTTTTTCTTCTTCATTCTGCTAGTTCCAGGTGTATCATGCTCTTCGTGAGTGGCCTTCGGGCTATCGATTAGTTCAGGGTCAGACAGTTCTGCAGAGTCAACAGGGATAAGGAGCTTTGTAGGCCAGTCCTTAGTTATTTCTTCTAGGTCTTCCTCTGTGATCTTATAGTATTATTGAAGCTCTTATTTACTCTCATCTGCGCGCGTAGTGATATAAATAAAATGTCGATCTATGTAGAACTTAATAAGGGGCCTGAACCAGTGCAGGGTGTTCGGTGTCATACGAGGGACAACCCCAATATCCCTCTTTAATTGCAGATAGTAGGTATGGAATACCGCATTCGACTGCCATTGTTTCCCCATATCGCTCGAATACCAGAGCGTGGTGAACTTCACGGCGAGCAGCTCGAATGACTCAATGTCAGGGAAGGTCGCACCTTCCAGCATCTCCCAAGTGGTAAAAAATATTAGGATAAACAACTAGCTAAAATGGAACTCATATCCCTAATCATGAGCTTCACGGAAATCCAGTTCTAACTGGTTGACTAAGTACTTTTCCCTGTTCATATGTAGTCCTTCCACACATTTTCTAGTGAGGTTAACAACAAACACTGTGACTTGCGTAGGTCTTTTCTTTCTCACTAGCTTTCCTGTGATCAACTGGTAGGCTAGGTGCACTGCACCATTCTGGATGGAGGCTACCTTGTAGCCTCACATCCCTTTTTCTACATCACCATAGGTATCTTTAATCCTCTGTGCTAGGGCGCGGTCTGCAACCTTCCCTGGGTAAAAGTCTTGCAGGTCTAGTCCATGGATGCTCAATTCGGTGATCTTATGGATCAACGATGGATCGATGGTGACGCATCTATCTAGCCACAGATAGACACCATGGTAGCACGACAGTAGAAGGTTAACGCATGCGTTAACCTCCTAGTGCCTTACAAAATGTGGTATCTTCATCATGTTCAAGATAGTGGACTGCGCAAGGTTCATAGTCCATGGCTAGGGGATTATCCTCGACTTCTTCCCATTTTTCCTAGTCAAATACCTATGAGGGGAGAGCATGTTGTGGTTCTTGCGATCCCCTAGGTTGAATTCACTAAATTTCAATGTCATGATCTTATCCATTTGTGGTCTAACTGCATGTATCCCCTTCAGGAGGTACGCAGTAACCAAAGTGTAATCGAAGTCCCTTAGGACACTGTCACGACTCACCGCACCGGCCAGAGGCAGGATGTAGTCGGGCAAGACAGTCGGGATTAACTTCGCATTCTCCAAGTCATCATGATGCTTGGTTCTTTTCTAGGCTACAGCTCAAGATGGTCTAGATACGCAAGAAGTTGATGGAGAGGCTTGTACTCCTATCATTGATGAAGCTTGAATCCCTGTGGGCATTACTTTTTCGGCCATTAGATCGATTAGGACTTCTTCTATGAACTTTTCTACGACGTTGAGTTTGTATGACATGAATGCTCGAGATCAGATAACTCAGGTTGATGAACAAATGCTCAATGCAATGGAACAAGTGGTGAAATCTTATTGAACGCATCACAGTAACAATGAGTTCTCTTGTTGGCTCTGATACAATTCGTGAAAGTTCTCTCAGTGCAACAGTCAATGATGTAACATATCTCTCCAATGGGCGAGAATCCTTCATCAATGTAGTTATGTTCGTTATGGCATGGTCCCAATGGTATGATGGCGAGATTTCTGGTCATAACTGTTGTTCTAACCATTCGGGGGTGTTAGCATCGGAAGTCACTCCTGGATTGCAGCAGGAGAAGATCCCAACACCCATCATTTTAATGTCACAATTTGTTTATAAAGGGATGATCAGATGGAAGTAAACTCAGAACAATATCGTCTCAACTCTGAAACTAGGCCAGGCATGCATGAGCAAGTGAGGTCTTAGATAAACTTCAAACAGTGAGTTGAAATAAGGGTGAGTAGGGGGAAGACTTGTATGAGAAGAGTGCGAGGGTCTATCATTAACATCAGGTTCATAACAGACTAAAGAAGCAAGCGTCCAAACACAAGATTCTCTTATATTCAAACACAGAAGACCAGGGAATACAATAATGAAACGACAAATCCTTTATCATAACATAACTGTAAAAATTCATGTGAATCATTCGATCATGAACTCTCTGGTATGAGACGAAAACATAGACGGAGTAAAGAAAATGTTTGTCATAAAACCAGAAATCTCAGATACAGATGCACAACCAGGAAACCAGAGCGATTGTTGAAACTTTACAGTTGGGAGCTTTGCTCTACCATCGATCCCCCTTTTCAAAATACAAAAACTGATTCTATATACCCAGGAAAATTCACCTCACAGAGGCATGTACAGTTACTCAAATCTTGGTGTCCCTTCAGTCAAACTCGTACCAATATCTTTCTTTAAATGCCACCTTAACTACGCATGGCTCCTGTAAGGAGGGTAGCTGAACCATGAAGTGCTCGGCTAGCGTGCGCAGCCTTCTCTGTCGAGTCGAGGACTTTGGCATGGCTTTGTTGAGAGAATTGGTACGCAGGATCTCTGCGAACAGGCGGCTCGCCAGACCCTCCATTCCTCTCATTTAATGAGCGAAGGGAGGTTTCAACCACCCTCTCTTGCCTTCATTTACTTCAATACTAGCAACAGTATTAAGATCAGGTCCGATGGCGCTTGGAGATCATGATGATCCCTTCTACAACTGAAATCGGCGCCTTTGGCCTTCTCTATGTAGCTCCTTCTTCTTCCCAAGTGACCATGAGCTGTGACCAAATGCTTTTGACGTTCGCGAGTATGAACGGGCTAATCTTTTCTGATTGAAATCGCGATGAGCGATATGCCGAGAAGGCTTAATCTGGCACCACGTGTCCTTCTGAGATCTATCGGCCTTGAGCTCACCCGACACCCTTGTGGGCCCGGGTATGGGACCCTCCCGGCATCTCATGCATTGGGACATAACGGAGTTTCTTTTTGCACCTTGGAGTCACGACGGGTGAAACGCCGAGATGGCTTAGTTTGTCGCCAGGTGTCCCCTTTGAATGGACGGCCGAAAATGCCTTGTGATGTCACGGGCCCCAGCTTCTATTCTTTCAGCACTATCGAGGTTCGGGGTTTCACGATGTTAAACAACACAAAACTCTCACCCCATGAACTCCCGAATACCAATATACCGGTGTGACTAGATCCTACGCCACGCATCGCTGGATCGAACGGCCCAGATTCATCCTTGAAATATAAGGGCTTTCTTTGGTGCTATATGTCGGGTAACTTGGCAACTCCGAGATCCCGATAACCGTTGATCCTCTTCGTGGATGGATCTCGGCTGTAGACATCAAACCTTGCCTGCTCACTTGACTTGTAACCGGAAAGTTGGTCCTTCCACTACTACACTTGGGCATTTCGTGCGCAATCTACAGACCTGGTGCTTCTGCGCCTAATGACAAAAATAATCGCTAACAGGGGGCATCGGTTTAACGGTCATAATGCCTCCCAATGGTTATATTTCTCCACCATGGCGAAGTGCCATTTTGCATTGTTTTGATATCCCATCGAAGTTCCTATTTTGCAAATATTCCTTCGTGAAGTCCCCTCTGGAACCTCCTGTAGATTTTCTAGCTTTGCTCTCTTCATACTGAGCTTTCTAGCCTTCTTCGCTGTGATCTACATCTTGGTATTCCTCTTTCCATTCTGATTCGTATCTGTACCCAACATAGTAACTTCGCATTGTTGAGATTCTTTCATAGGGTTAGAGAGTAATACTTCTTCTTTGTCTGGGGTAGGTTCTCTACTCTCCTGTACAGACATATATTTTAAGTCTTCCTGGGTTATTTCAACTTAGACATCTAGATTTCTGGTCCTCAGTATCTTTGACTGGTCGTCTTGTTCTTTCAGTAAGTGTGTTATTCTCTTAGTCATGAAGTCTCTCATTTCTTGCTTTTTCTGTTATAGGGCTTCCTCTTGTTTTCTTCGGGTCTGATCTTTCTCAATCCAGGTTTTTCCTAGTAACATAGCAAATGGGGCACTTCTCTTAATAAATTTAACAACCTCAAATTCTTCCTTTGTCGAATTTCCACGAGCATTCATAGATATCTGGGTAAATCTTCCACATAGGGTTATCAACTTTCCTCTAAATAATCCTATTCCTCCCAATGAAGGACTCATAGCAGGCATTCCCAAAATTTCCCAAGTTCTTTCTGTTATGATATTCACCTGTTTTTCCTCATCTAGAACACAATCAATGTCGAAGTCTCTTATTCTTGTTTCTATGCATTCTTTCTCTTTGAAGATCTCTGATAAGTTGATATCTCTGTGATCATTCAGGGTTTCCTTCATCTTTAGTAATACAATTTCTACTTCTTTCTGTGGTTCTACCATGGCCTTAGTCTCTTGGTATTTCTCATGGTTTCCTCGTTCCATATTCATTCTTTCAACCTTAGCAATCATTCTAGGGAAATCCATAACTTCATGATCCATAGCTTTACAACAAAGACAACTAGGTCTTCTACCAGGGCATTCCTTAGCAAGATGTCCCTATATTCTGCAAATGTAACAAAGAGTTAACCCTCTTTTTCTTTTAAATGATCCCCAACCTTTCTAGTACTGCACACTAGGATCAAAGTGGCTAACCTGTAAAAAATTATTCCTAGGATCTTACATCCATTTGTTAGTCCAGACATTCTTTCTATGCATAGGAATAACATATCTTTCATTATTTCTATCAAATCTACTCATATCAAACCTTCTTTCATCTAGTTTTGCCCTAATTTTCATACTAGGACACAATTTATCAAACATACCTAGATCCATACTTTCGAAACAAAAATTTCCACTTATCTTACCTTTAACAAAGAACAAATCTTTCAGATATTACCTCTTTAATAATAAAAAAATCACTTTACCTTTATCAGAGCACAAATCTTTTCAGATCTTACCTTTTTTTTCTTCAGATCTGCCTCCTCTCTAAGTACAGATCTTTGTAAGTCAAGAAGAGTACTGCGCACTAAAGCAACAGATCTACGCATAGAGATTTCACTTTTCAGTTCCCGACAATCACAGTTTCAGGTCCCATCAACGAAACCATTTGTTGGCACATGGGCAGACCCAAGGTTCAACACTTCAACAACGTACCAACAAAACCCTAACTATCGGCCCTTTCAGCAACACCTGCGAAGCAGATGAAGTCTCACCTGAGGTAGAGGCAGGGGTGGTTTCAGGACTCCAGTGTCTGCAACCTTAGCTGGGACACATATATGTGATTGTAACACCTTAACAGAGCACTTAGCAGTTATAGTTCATTAGTATTTATTATTTGTTTACAACGCAGATAAACCCTAATTACAGCACAACGCAGTATTCAACAAGATCCAACACATTCTAGCACTAAGCACAAGGAAACAGATCAGATCTAGCATCTTATTCACATCATTAAGCACTAAGATATCATATTCATCTAATCATACATAATTATACTAAGCATTAATCATATGAACAATAAAACAACCATAATGCACAAACCAACCACAACACAGGATATACGTGGTTCACCCCTGACCTAGGGCTACGTCCACCAACTCTTCTTCTCTTTATTGTCTTATGTCAATCATCTACATGCACATGGCCACAAGATCCTACTCCGCATAGGACAGGAGATCTGTGCACACTCCTCCAGATCCTCCTCCCCTGAGCTAGGTTACAACACAAAGCCTTTACACAGTCTCTTACAGTCACTTGCACTTAGCCTTGCAAGCCTCACACAGTATGCACAAATCATTTACAACTATCACTTGCACTTAGAGAAACATCCCACACATAGGTCTAGTTTCTTAGCACTTAGCATCATACCCAAAATGCCACTTAGCTTCGCCTAGCTATCTATTTATACTTTACAAAAGGGCCTAAGCATGGGTAAACCCATGGGCCAACATCCCCATACCCGTTACATAATCCCAAAACCCAAAAATCCCTAAACAAGGTTCCTAGATCCCACGATCTCCGCTTTGACTTGCGCTCCACCTTCGACAGGTTGTCGAAGTTCTAAAATAGGTCAAACCTAACCAAGGATCTCCAAAACTGATGCATACCCCCTTGCCCTCAGGCCGAGATATGCACAGGATCGATCTTCTTCGAATCCGTAGAACCAAAATAGTTCTTTCAGGCACTCACTAGAACCCCACGAATCCGATCCACATGTCCTTCCAAGAAAACCCCACCTGCACAACGTGCAGCAGGCGTGAGTCTTCACCTCCTTCTGCCAAACCCGAAATAGGGTTCTCTTTTGACCCAACGGTCCTAGCTGTATCGGGATTTCGGTGACCGAGAGTTTGAAATGTAGCGACCCAATCCACTGCCTCCTCTACTTTTCGAACCCTGAAACGCTGAAATGTCGAAAAGGGGTGCTATTCTGAATGCTTTCGCGATTTTTTGATTTCACAAGTCGGGACTCCACGTCTCCCGACTCCTGGCCTCTCGAACACCCGAGTCTCAAAATGACGAAAAGGCTTAATTGACAAAGCGCTACTGGATTTCGCGATTCGGGAAACCATGATGTAGGTGCTCCCCCTGTTCTTTGTCTTTCGAATCTTCGGGCCCTGAAATGTCGAAATCTACCTGACCATGAACCGCTTTTTGGGATTTCGGAATTCATGATTCCGCAATTCCGGCTGTAGACAGCTGTTGGTCCTTCGATATCCTGGACCCTGAAATGCCGAAATGTCAAACTCTGAAATGGATGATTTGTCCGGGACCATAGCTCTGCTCCAAGGACACGTTGCGTTTCACGACTTCGGGGTTTTTAACCCAAAGTGTCCCGACTCCTTGTCATCGGAATTCCCAAAATGTCAAATTCTGAAATGTCGAACTCTGCTCCAAAGGGAAATCAATGGCTCCTGATATTTTCAGGATTTCATGAACCAGAAGTTCGCGATGCAGTGACTCCAAAATCTCTTGTCACACCAATCCCTGAATTCCCGAAATATGAGTTCGTTCAGGATCTGACGGCTATTGGTACTTTGCGCTAGATCTGACGACCCAGATCCAATCTTCTGCACTCTCTCCTCTTGTTGTTTGGATGTGAAATTCGACGGTCTAGATCTCGCCTCCCTAGCTGATCTAACGACAACTGTGCTCTACCTTGAGCATGGTCTTCTTCCTTTTCCTTGGAAGATTTATTGCTCCAAAAGGCCTCGGACTTTGTCTCTGCTATGAAGCTTGTAGCCTTGGCTCCCGCCTATATTCTAAGAGGCATTCCTCCTCCTGATCTTCTCAAACTCTGAACCCTCCAAAGGGTTTTGTCTACCTCTGCACTCCTTGCAGGGTCCTTGCACTCAATTGTGCTATCTCTTCTAAGCTTAAGAACTTTGAGACAAGTTCTCACCTCTGCACACTCCTTGTGCCTGACGAGCCTTCCAACAACTGTCTATCACCACTTCACCTAAATATTAGTCTGGTGCACTCCTGGCACATGTCTTCTTCCTGCTTGAGCTTCAACTGCTCGAACCTCAATGGTATTTGTCCCTTCCTCTCCTTGAAGGGGTGGAAGTTCCCTCCTCTGCAACTTCCCGCTCAAGCACACCTTGTTGAGCCTACAGGATGTTCATAAATCCTCTGAGTGCCTTCCCCATGACACTTCCCTTATCTTAGAACTCAAAAGAAAGTTCTTCTATGCACTCTATGCAACTGCTCAATGCCCTCCTGGCAAAGTTTCCACAGAACCCTCAATGATTCTGTTATATCTGCGCTTTCCTCTGCACAGTCTTACCTCCAAGGTGTTCAACAACCTTGAGGTTTCTCCCTGGGTTTAATACTTCCTCTAGTGCACCCTCTTGGCACAAATCTATCCAAATTCCGCAGAATTCAGAAGTGCACTCTATGCACTGGCTCAATGCATCTGGTGCATTTGCTCAATGCCCTCCTGGCAGAGCCTTTACAGAATTCACAACAATTTTGCTTCTCCTCTATGTGCTCTCCTCTACACAGTTTCTCCTTCAAGGTGTTCAACAACCTTGAGGCTTCTTCTTTGAGTCAATGACTTCCTCTGGTGTGCCCTCCTAGCACGTCTATGTCTAAAATTCCGCAGAATTCAGAAGTGCACTCTATGCACTGGCTTACAGAACCCGCAGTGTTATGTCATGTACTATCTTGCATGAAGCCACAAAGAACCCAAACCTGAAATCAAAGAACTCACAGATAGGGAAATCTATATATCCCTGCAAATGCATACCTAACATACATCTACAACATATCATCACACATAAATACATTCATTCATGAACTCATAAACACATGAACAACAACATGTAGGAAAAACTGCTTCGTTTGTATTAACATCAATGTCTAATTACAATGTGTTCGAGCTCAGACTGCAACAAAGTCTCGTCTCTCCTCTCTTCTCTATTCTACATTTCTCTACTGACTCCTCTACAGATACAAAGAGGGGCTTCTCAATCTCTTTCCTCCATCCTCACCAACTCTCATTAATTTACATTCAATTTCATTGAATGGTTGTCTAGTCCGAATCGGATCTAGATCTCAGCCTTACAACTATTTAAGGCAACCTTTATCTAAAGCTTGTCTACATGCATGGCTTTTGGCTCTACCAGCCTTACAATCATTTAATTCATTTTCCAATTTTGAAAAATGAGAGGGTTGTGCCTCTCTCCTTCCATTGAATGCACGTTGGGTGTGCTAACGCTTGATGACGTGGAGTGATGCTCCTACATCAAAAACTTGGTCAAGGGCCAACAGGAGATGAGGTGCAAGATTAGGAAGAATTAGATGAAGATCTAAACAACCTCAGTGATGATGATCTTGAGCCTCACCAAGGATTATTTTAAGGATGTAGAAACCTTGGCGAATCTTACTAATCCTTCATATGCCAACTAGAAATGTTTGGCGATGTTTTTGTAAATATGATTTGAGGCCAAGAGAATTTTTTTTTATATATAATCCACCAAAAAATATTTTATCATGAAACAAAGCAAATGAGGCAACAATTACAAAACCATCAACTGAAACACAAGCTTCCCAAATAAATCAAGTTGAAACGAAAGCAGTACAGACTAAGAAGCTAGAAAATAAAGAAGCCGAAGTTCAGACTAGGGAAATTGAAAAATCAATTGGGACTTTCAATCTAGAAAATGAACTGAATAAAATTAAAATTTCAATGCCTCTGGTTGAACTTGCTAGAAATTCGATCTATAAAAAGAAAATCACAAAAGCAATAAAAATTTTTGATGTTGAATGTCAAGCCGATGTTATCAACTTGCAGGATGAGAAACCTACAATCATGTTTGGACCACACATTGAGAATAGTAAAGATTTTGTTGATACTTTCTATATTACACTGACTATGCACGATCATTTACTGCACAATTGAATGTTAGACTCAGAATCTTTGCATAATTTGATGCCTAAGATTATCATGGAAAAATTGGGCCTTCAAATTATTAGACCTTATCAAGATCTATACTCTTATGATTCTAGAAAGGTTAAGTGTCTGGGTATGATTAAAGATTTAGTTGTAAATCTTGCTCAGGTTCTTGTGAAAAGTAATCTTATGGATGTGGTTGTTTTTGATGTTCTTTCCAAGTATGGCATGCTTTTGTCAAGGTCTTAGGGTGCTAAGTTAGGAGGATCGGTCCAGTTAGACATGACGTATGCTACAATTCCAATTTTTGGTGGATAGATTACTCGATTGTACAGAGACACTAGACTGGCTTATACTATAAGTGACCCCCAAAACCCTAATAACTATCTAGTCTATGTTATTGATTAAGATCTAGGAAATTGTATATTATCCATAGATGATGCTTTTGAAGAATGTATAGAAGAAGAAAATCAAAAAATAGAATTTTCAAAGAAAAATATAAATTTTAGAGGCAGGATGTGGAAAATGTTCTTTGATGGTACTTCATCTTGCGAAGGAGTAGGAACTGGAGTTTTATTTGTGGCATGAGGTGATGAGTATTACATCCCTTTTTCTTATAGATTATAATGGGATATTGATTATACCAATAATGTGTGTGAATATGAAGCTTTAGTTTTAGGATTAGAAGATGAAAGAAAACTAAAAATCAAACATTTGATAGTTTATGGTGATGTTGAGCTTGTTAGCGATCAAATGCACTAGCAATTTTTTGAAGAATGATGCCTAATATTGCAGGGAACTTTTGACTGCCTTCCTAAGCTCCAAATTCATATCTAAAAGTACCGTTGGAAATATTAGGATGTCTAGTTGTCAATAGACTATTTGAGCGTGTCAAACGGCCTTTCCACGGCTGGGAAAATTAATTTTTCCCAAGGCAGTTTATTTCTGGAAAACCTGCACTTTTGGTGGTTAACTAGCCCTAAATTTTGCCTTCATTAACCACCAAAAGTAGAGATTTCGGTAGTTAAAGAACCCAGTTTTTCCAGTGTTAACCACCAAAAGCCTGTCACTACCAGAATGACTGAATTTTTGCCCAGATCGGGATTTTTTGAGTTGGAATGGTTTGAAACCTCTTCGAATGGACATTTGTCGAATTATCAAGTCAGATCCAATAGCTATTTTTGATGGATAAGGGAAAGAAGAGGTGTTTCAATCATTTTTGGTACCTTTTTCAAAGGCAGAAAATCAGGGTTTTTGCACACCTCAGCAAATTCAAATTTTATCTCTTGGAAGAGTCATGACTCAGCCTTGGAAGGCTATTCTGCACTGCACAAGGACTCTACAAGATATGAAGACCATGAAATGTGGGATTGAACTCATTTTGAGGATCATTCCTTATCTTTTGCAAACTGAATTTTGACTTTCTATCTTTAGCATATCTGATCCATGATTTTACGATCTCAAAATTGCATTTTAAAGCTATAAAGCTAAAGATAGAAGATGAACTAAAGGTTCGATTTTGAGTTCTATATGCCATTGTTTTGTATGAAAGACACTTTCTTTAATATATCAGCCTGCAAGCTTCTTTCATTTGTTACTGTCAGACCTTCTTTCATCTTTGTCTATGCTTATGAGTTGAATTAGTTCTTTTGTCTCTATTTAATGATCCTATGGTAACTGTCATCTTACTTTTGATTGCTAAGAAAGAATCACAAGCATCTTTGGCTAGTTCGTTGACCCATCATATATACGGTTTTATGTATGTTCTGGTTAACTGTTTAGTTTTCTTATCCATTTGTTATACAAACCCATCTGAAAATAGCTCTTGAAGGCCTTGTGTCACATGAATATAACTAAGACTGTCTTGAGAATTCAATCCAGAGGTTAAAGATATTCATCTTGATCCAAACCCACACATATTATTGAGAAAATAGTTTCTAAAAAGATTAAGTTACCAGGCATCTCTGACTTACAGCCTAGGAGAGTTTCCTGGAGTGATAACAAATTGGCATTGTTGCTGGGGAGAGGAGATCGAAGGTCAGCTTCCTTGGGAGACGACATAGATCCAGCATTGATGATAGACAAAGCTTGGAAATCAATTGGTTGTAATCATCTATCTGGCGACTCCATGAAGGATGGATCTGTTGGCGACTCCAATGGTATGACATGAACAGAATTGTAGCAAAGAGATATGCCTTCTGTGATTTTTCAAAGATTGTTGGTTTCCCTAATACAGTACCTGCTAGAAATGAATGGTAAAGAAGTATTCCCTGATTTCGAGGAGAAGAGCGGGAAGTGCTAGCTGAATACTTGTTGGATTTTCATGACTTTATTCACCGGATTGAAATTGTGCATGAGGATGTTTAGATCAAGCTCTTCGAGTTTTCTTTAGAGGGGATCTGTAACACCCTATTTCCCCCAGTTTGTAAAAATAACAGGACTGGCCAAGAACTATGGCAAACTCATAAATGTGAATATGTGATGTAAATGGACCTTGAGGAAAAGGTCAATGAATGTGAATAACCTTTTGAATTTTATTGCAGGACTGCTGAGAGGAGATGTGCAGAAAAAGAGACCATGATGGTGGTGGAAGGCACCTGGAAAGGTGGCGTTAACTTCCACCGAGAACTAATACTGTATTTGGACTCCACTGGCCCGGAGAACCAAAAGCGGCTCGCTGGCCCTAAATTAAATGACTCGCAGGCTGGTAGGTAGATGGCTTAATGAGGGATGGGGAGGTGAACCGCCTATCTATAGATCCATCATGACTGACCAGCGCGAGGGTAATCGCGCCTCACGTAACCTCGCAAGAGGATAAGGTGTGGGGTAGAAGCGATTGTGGGAGGGCAGACACGAGGGGAGAACTCTGGAATTACACAGAGTGAGTGATAGCAGAGAGGAAGGATTGCAACCTTCGCTCCTGGTCACTGGTAAATGGAGACATAGTCTCACAACATCGTGGTCTTAGCTCGGGGGTGGCTAGTGGTAAATCCGCTGGGAGTCGCTAAGCCTACGGTTAGGTGGAAACGAGCACCCCTCTCAGCAATTGCTTGACCCCTGGTGTTGATTCTGATAAGTGTTTTGCCTCTGGTACCTTGAAATATATGTATTCTGATAATTATGCTCATAAGCTGCAAAACTGTGAATGTTTTCATTATAAGAATGTCTGTGTATTATTTTGATCAGTACCAGTAATTGTATATTCTTATAACAGAAAAACCACGCATGGCTTATGTTGATAAATGAATTTAATTATGCATAAGTTGAACCATGTCAGACTTCCAGCCCATTCTCGGGAAGTTGTTTCCCCTTATCTGTCTCCAGGAATGCCCCAGAATAGATCTCTTCATAGAGATTCCCTCCTTGGAAAGGTTTACCAAGAACCTGGAAAAAGGACTCGAATGTGCAAGTCTTAACAGCCCTGTACAAGGAGGAATGACCCTCTTAAAATCCCGAAGTAGTAGCGTAGGGATAAGTATTGATCGACGGACGAGATCCCGTTGGAAGATCCATGGTCATTCACGACCATTAGATTGACGAAAGAAAACAAGGGCGTTCCATACCTTGCCCCTTTTTCCTCTATCTTCGTGAATAATGAGGAAATCGGGATCGTAGACCCCCAAGGTCCATGAGAACCTTTGGACCATTGATTTTTCCATGTCCACGAAGTAGCAGGAGAGTGCACAACATGGGACAAATCTGAGCCATTATATCTTAGCTAGAAAAAACCGACAGCCGTTGGATTTGTTAAGAGATGCATGAGGGTTAATCCCTCGTGAACATGAGGTTGAAAGTCCCGACGAGAGGCGTGGACATCGGGATATCGGCGTTCGTGAAATCGGGAGTCCTGATGACAAGGGATCGGGACACTCCATGGTGAAAGTCCTGATATAGATCTAGACCGTCCATCTGTAAAGGAAACATGGCGGAGATCGAGAGTCCATCGATATTTCGGATACCGAGGATTCGAGTTGACAAAGTGTTACTCGTGGATGATAATTCCTCGACCCCTCTCCGCCTTTGCAAGCAATGCACGAACAGGATCCCTTAGGAGGATCCCAGGGTTTGTAATGACCGTTTGATTTAAGAAAGAGACGCAGGCATTAATTCCACGACCCCTTCTTTTTCCCTTGCAAGAGATGAAGGAATCGGGACCATAGACCCCATGGTCCACGGAAGTGCCTGGACCGTCCATCTATAGAGCACACGTGGCCGCCGGTAAGCGCTTCAGTGTTTCGGCACCCGAAAAACAAAAGGGAAAAGAACCCTTGTCTTCGCAAGTCGCGAAATTCTAATCACCGAAGCCTCGAAATGGAGTGAGGTGTGATTAAGATTGAGAAAATTCGGGACTTGATCGTGACCGTTGATCATCCTAAAAAGACCACAACCGTCAATCTTGGTTGAGGGTCGCCATCATCCATCAAAGGGACACGTGGTTGTCGGTCGACGTTTCGGCGTTTCGACATTCAGGGAACCAAAAGGCAAGAAAACCTTGCCTTCGCGAGTCATGAAATCTTGATACCCGAAATCCCATGGACTGTTGGATCCACGCTCTTAAGAGTCGTCGATCTCTTACACGACTTTCCATATCGAAAATCATATATTTGAATGACGAATAGTTTTGGAGTCGTTGCACTTCGAACTCCCGAGTATCGAAACCTCGAAAGGATCCATGCCATTGGATCAGGGGAGGCTTACGGCCATCGATCTCCCTTTGGATGGAAACTTTGGAGACCTCGAAAGTTTCAGAGATTTGAATGGGGAAAGGTAGAATTCGTGTATCGTGATTCCCCGAATTGCGAAAAAGCCGATAAGCTCTTGGCTGGATTAAGCGCGTGGACACCGTATAGGGCCACGTAGACAAGACCCCAAGAGAGAAACGTGTCCCTCGGTATCCCCGTCGGGGTTCGACGCTTCGTTGTGTTGGGGTTTGCAGAGTCGATCGACTCGATGTTCCGGTAGCACTGAGTCGCGAAGTGCGAAAAGACATCATGTTTATTCGGCCCATAGTCGTGAACTGCAATCATATGGAGGTGGAAAAAGGAAAGAGCTAGCCTGCACTAAGCCTCGTAGGACTTCATGGATTCTGATTGTTGAGAAATCAACGAAAAAGTTTGATTTTCATAGTGGGTGTGTGACAAAGTGGTATCAGAGCATGGTTACAACACTCGTCCTGATTGGGCTCATGCACGAGTCGCGCATAAGCTTCGTTCGAAGTACTCCTACGAAGAGTAACCCCCTAACATAACTCTCTTGTCTAGGATTGAAAACTTGGAAACGAGAACCCGACTGTGTATTCATGTGAAAGAGTTATGAATTATGCGCAGATTATAAAAATATATCTAACTCTTGACTAACAATGAGTGTTTGTCTTTTCACCTAAGTGGACGATCAGCCGTGGGAATTTATAGACGCAGAGAATGGTGACTCACCAAGAGATGGTAGAAGGCTCCCACAATAGATACGAAGAGTCCGACGAAAGGAGAGAAATAGGAACCCCTCCAGACCTATCCGAGACTGTGAGGAGTCTCATGGTTGAGTTGCAAAGCTGCAAGGTCGACAATGAAAGGATGATGAAAGAACAAGATAAGCAAACTGAAATTAATGCAGTGTTACTGCAGAACTTATCCAACCTACAGCAACAAATGCAGCATGAACCCGAAGTGCAGAAACATGGTCGTATCAGTGACCATACTGAGAGAAGCACCTCAAGAAAGGTCCACCCCAGAGTAAAGGACCAGTGCCGGACAATTCCACTGAGAAGGAAGCTGGCGATTCAGAAGGCTCTTCCAACAGCATGCAAAGTTCTTATTCTCAAAGAAAACAGAAGAAGCAAAAGACTTCCAAGGGTCATAAATTTGAGGAATTCAGAAAGGCCAAACCTCCCTCCTTCGATGGTGAGATAAAGAAGGGAGAGGAAGCCGAGGCCTGGCTACTTGGACTGAAGAAATGTTTCAGAGTCCATGATTTTTCAGAGAATTTAAAGGCCCGAGTGGCCACTTTCAATCTAAATGGAAAGGCTTCCATCTGGTGGGAAGATCTTAATAGAATGAAGTCCGCGAGGAGGACCTGTCTTGGAAACGGTTTGAGAAGTACTTCCGGAAGAAGTATTTGTCGGAAATATATTTCGACAAGAAGGCTAAAGAATTTTATGAACTCAGACTGGGGCAACTCACTATAGAGGAATATGTCAACAAATTCCTCGACTTATTGAGATATGTACCCTACATCAAAGTAGAGAAGGCAAAGGTGCAACGCTTCATCAGCGGGTTACCTAAGGAATACCGGAACCGAATCGAATTCGATGAGCCAAAGACCTTAGAAGACACTATACGAAAGGAAACATATTGTCATGAACAATATGGACATCGGGCAGAGTCTCGTGGATACTAGAAACAGAAGAGTGGTTCGAGATTTCAGAAAAAGGGGATTAAACCCTCAGGATTTAAAAACTACAAGAAGAACCCCAGAATGAACTATCCAACTCGGAGTGTACTCCAATAGAACTTTCCCTCGGTGGACGGAAATAAAACTTCTGGACCTATACTAGTGAAGACTAATAACCCACAAAAATAACCTCTGAAATGCTAGGATTGCGGAGAAGAGAATCTCCTGAGAGACTGTCCACACTGACAACAGAATAGTCGGAAAGTTTATAACATTTAGGAAGCTACCACAGTTAATGATGTGGCAAGGAGTGTGTCGCAGATTTATGCAGCCTTGGATAATAACCAAGCTGACCACCAAGCTTCAGTGGTGGAAATAGAAGGTATGATTTTCAACCATCTAGTGTCTGTTTTGATTGACCCTGGTTCAAATTTGAGTTATATAGACCCTATAGCTATGGATAAGTGTAAGTTACAGCCACAAAAACAAACCAAGCCATGGTTGGTACAGTTAGCCACTGGCACCAAAAGAAAGGTGGTAGAGGTCATACCAGCCTGCCAGTTAATGTTGGGTGAATTCCCCACCCAAGCAACCCTTAACATATTACCCCTGGGATCATACGATTTGTTGATTGGTATGGACTTGTTGTCCACCCATAAAGTCAAATTGGACTATTACCATAAAACCTTAGAATGTGTGAGCAAAGAAGGAAAAAGGATAACCCTTCAAGGGATCCGAAAACCGGTCTCGGTGAGACAAATATCAGCCCTACAAATGAGAAAGTATTTCCAAAAAGGATGTCCCTTGTATGTAATACAGGTGTTGAAAACAATCGAAGGTGTTAAACCAAGCCCTGAGGATCACCCTATCCTGAGAAAATACAGAGATGTGTTCCCGGAAGAGGTACCGGGTCTACCTCTAAGAAGAGACATTGACTTCTCGATAGAGCTCGCACCAGGAGCGGTGCCAATGTCTAGGACACCCTACTGAATGAGCACACCTGAGTTAGTGGAACTCAAATTGCAATTGAAAGAAATGATGGATAAGGGTTATATTCGACCCAGCATGTCCCCATGGGGAGCACCAGTCCTGTTTGTGAAAAAGAAGGATGGCACCCTTAGACTGTGCATAGATTACAGACAACTTAATAAAGT
>ML785520.1:0-56149 GCA_009831015.1 Picea engelmannii | reverse complement strand
GTACTCAGTAAATTTTTAGATAAATTTGTACTAGTTTTTATTGATGACATATTAATCTACTCTAAGAATAGAGAAGAACATGAAGAGCATCTTAGACTTGTGCTGCAAGTGCTAAGAGAGCATCAGCTCTATGCTAAATTCAGTAAATGTGACTTCTTTCAGAAGCAAATACATTACTTGGGACATGTTCTGTCCGAGGAAGGGGTAGCAGTAGATCCTGACAAGATTAGGTCTATCATGGAATGGCCTACCCCAAAGGATGTATCAGACATTAGATCCTTTATGGGATTGGCGGGATACTATAGGAGATTTATAAAAGGATTCTCCAAGATTGGTTGTCCAATCACTGCCCTCCAGAAGAAGGGGACAAAATTCCTGTGGACACAGCAATGTGAAGAAATATTTCAAACCTTGAAACATCTAATAACCCATGCACCCATGTTGACAATCACTGACCCAGAAGCTGACTTCCTTGTGTGCACAGATGCCTGTAAGGAAGGGCTCGGAGGAGTCCTTATGCAGGAAGGAAAGGTGATCTGTTGTGAATCCCGAAAATTGAATGAACATGAGGTCAACTATGTGACTCGTGATCTAGAACCGGCTTCCATAGTGCACGCCTTAAAAATGTGGAGGCATTACCTCTTGGGAAGAAAATTTGTACATATGACAGATCACTGTGGATTACGGTATTTGTTCGACCAACCAAAGCTCAATGCTAGACAAGCTAGATGGATGGCCCTCCTTTGCGAATTTGATTTTGAAATCAAACACATCAAAGGGAAGGAAAATAGGGTGGTCGATGCCCTTAGCAGAAGCATGAAAAAAATTCACCTGGCAACAGTGAGTACCTGCGAGACAGATGTCAAGAACAGAGTCAGAAATGCACAAGAAACAGATTCCTTCATTCAGACTGTGACCCTATACCTACAGCAAGAAACCACTGGAGAAAAATATGAAGGCTACCAAATGACCGAAGGAGGTCTGCTCACTTACAGATATAGACTGTACATTCCAAATCGTGACGACTTGAAGAGATTCATCATGGATGAACTACATAAAAGACCCTACACTAGTCACCCAGGATACCAGAAAATGATAACAACCGCCCGGAAACAATTTTATTAGCTTGGATTGAAGAAAGACATAGCCAAATATTTGGCCCAATGCATAGAGTACCAACAGGTTAAAGCAGAACATCGACACCCAGCAGGACTATTACACCCTTTACCCATCCCAAAATGGAAATGGGAAACCATCTCCATGGATTTTATCACTGGATTGCCAACTTCAACAAAACATAATGACTCCATTATGGTAGTGGTGGATAGACTGAGAAAATCTGCTCATTTCATCCCCGTTAAATCGACCTGCAAGGCGATAGATATCGCCCAGGTATTCATGAAAGAGGTATTCAAACTACACGGTATGACGAAAGAGATAGTGTCTGACAGAGACACAAAATTTACTTCCAATTTCTGGAAATCACTGATGGTTGGTTTAGAGACCAAATTGTTGTTTAGCACCGCCTATCACCCTCAAACTGATAGACAGACAGAAAGAGTGAATCAAATATTAGAGGATATGTTAAGGATGCATGTAATGCATCAACCCAGAAAATGGGAAGACTACTTGCCATTGGTAGTATTCGCCTACAACAACGGCTACCAAGCATCCTTAAAGATGAGTCCCTTCGAGGTCCTCTATGGTAGGCCGTGTAATACTCCAATTAGCTGGAGTAATCCTGTAAATAGGATTTCTTTTGGACTCGACATACTGAGAGAAATGGAACAGCAAGTGACTTAGATAAAACAAAATCTGAAGGTCGCTCAGAACCGACAGAAACGTTATGCTGATCAAAAGAGAACTCCAAGAGAGTTCAAAATGGGAGACCATGTATATCTCAGAATTAAGCCCAGAAGGAGTTCCCTAAAAATGGGAGCTTGTGCCAATTTGGCACCCCGGTATTGTGGACTCTTTGAGATTCTAGATAGAGTGGGACCTGTAGCCTATCGGCTAGCACTTCCTCCCACAGTAAAAGCACATAATGTTTTCCATGTTTCATTATTGAAGAAATATGTACATGATGCTAATCATATAATTGACTGGTCTGTGATCCAGGTGGAACCCGAGGGAGAATTTCTCCCAGAACCCCAATGCATACTGGACAGAAAGGAAATCTCGCTCCGGAACAGAACCATTGCACAGGTCAAGGTGCAGTGGAAACATTTTGGCCCAGATGAGGCTACATGGGAAATGGACGATGCCATGAGGCAGGCATATCCGATTTTGTTTACTTCTGTGCATGCAATTCATGTTAGTAGATAAGAACATCGAGGACGATGTTCCTTTTAAGGGGGAGGGAATTGTAACACCCTATTTCCCCCAGTTTGTAAAAATAACAGGACTGGCCAAGAACTATGGCAAACTCATAAATGTGAATATGTGATGTAAATGGACCTTGAGGAAAAGGTCAATGAATGTGAATAACCTTTTGAATTTTATTGCAGGACTGCTGAGAGGGGATGTGCAGAAAAAGAGACCACGATGGCGGTTGAAGGCACCTTGAAAGGTGGCGTTAACTTCCACCGAGAACTAATACCGTATTTGGACTCCACTGGCCCAGAGAACCAAAAGCGGCTCACTGGCCCTGAATTAAATGACTCACAGGCTGGTAGGTAGATGGCTTAATGAGGGATGGGGAGGTGAATTGCCTATCCGTAGAGTCATCATGACTAACCAGCGCGAGGGTAATCGTGCCTCACGCAACCTCGCAAGAGGATAAGGCGTGGGGTAGAAGTGATTGTGGGAGGGCAGACGCGAGGGGAGAACTCTGGTATTACGCAGAGTGAGTGATAGAAGAGAGGAAGGATTGCAACCTTCGCTCCTGGTCACTGGAAAACGGAGACGCAGTCTCACAGTATCGTGGTCTTAGCTCGGGGGTGGATAGTGGTAAATCCGCTGGGAGTCGCTAAGCCTACGGTTGGGTGGAAACGAGCACCCCTCTCAGCAGTTGCTTGACCCCTGGTGTTAATTCTGATAAGTGTTTTGCCTCTGGTACCTTGAAACATATGTATTCTTATAATTATGCTCATAAGCTGTGAAACTGTGAATGTTTTCATTATAAGAATGTCTGTGTAGTATTTTGATCAGTACCAGTAATTGTATATGCTTATAACAAAAAAACCATGCATGGCTTATGTTGATAAATGAATTTAATTATGCATAAGTTGAACCATGTCAGACTTCTAGCCCGTTCTCGGGAAGTTGTTTCCCCTTATCTATCTCCAGGAATGCCTCGAAATAGATCTCTTCATAGCGATTCCCTCCTTGGAAAGGTTTACCAAGAACCTGGAAAAAGGACTCGAATGTGCAAGTCTTAACAGCCCTGTACGAGGAGGAATGACCCTCTTAAAATCCCAAAGTAGCAGTATAGGGATAAGTATCGATCGACGGACGAGATCCCGTCGGAAGATCCATGGTCATTCATGACCATTAGATTGACGAAATAAAACAAGGGCGTTGCATACCTTGCCCCTTTTTCCTCTATCTTCGTGAATAACGAGGAAATCGGGATCGTAGACCCCTAAGGTCCATGAGAACCTCTGGACCGTTGATGTTTCCACGTCCATGAAGTAGCGGGAGAGTGCGCAACATGGGACAGATCTAAGCCGTTAGATCTTAGCTAGAACAAACCGACAACTGTTGGATCTGTTAAGAGATGCATGAGGGTTAATCCCTCGTGAATAGGAGGTTGAAAGTCTTGATGAGAGGCGTGGCCATCGGGATATCGGCGTTCGTGAAATCAGGAGTCCTGATGACAAGGGATCGGGACACTCCATGGTGAAAGTCCCGATATAGATCTAGACCGTCCATCCGTAAAGGACACATGGCAGAGATCGAGAGTCCATCTATATTTAGGATACCGGGGATTCAAGTTGACAAAGTGGTACTTGTGGATGATAATTCCTCGACCCCTCTCCACCTTTGCAAGCAATGCATGAACAAGATCCCTTCTGAGGATCCCAGGGTATGTAATGACCGTTTGATTTAAGAAAGAGACACAGGAATTAATGCCACGACCCCTTCTTTTTCCCTTGCAAGAGATGAAGGAATCGGGACCATAGACCCCATGGTCCATGGAAGTGCCTAGACCATCCATCTATAGAGCACACATGGCCACTGGTAAGCGCTTCGGCGTTTCGGCACCCGGAAAACAAAAGGGCAAATAACCCTTGTCTTCGCAAGTCATGAAATTCTGATCACCGAAGCCTTAAAATGGAGTGAGGTGTAATTAAGATTGAGAAAAGCCGGGACTTGATCATGACCGTTGATCATCCCAAAAATACCACAACTATTGATCTTGGTTGAGGGTTTCCGCCGTCCATCAAAGGGACACGTGGCTGTCGGTCGACGTTTCGGCGTTTCGGCATCCGGGGAACCAAAAGGCAATAAAACCTTTCCTTTGCGAGTCACGAAATCCCGATACCCGAAATCCCGTGGACCGTTGGATCCATGCTCCTAAGAGTCGTCGATCTCTTACACAACGTTCCATATCGGAAATCGGAGATTTGAATGACGAAGAGTTTTGGAATCGTTGCACTTCGAACTCCCAAGTACCGAAACCCCAAAAGGATCCATGTCGTTGGATCAGGGGAGGCTTACGGCCGTCGATCTCCCTTTGGAGGGAAACTTTGGAGACCTCGAAAGTTTCAGGGATTTAAATGGGGAAAGGTATAAGTCGTGTATCGTGATTCCCCGAATCACGAAAAAATCGATAAGCTCTTGGTTGGCTTAAGCGTGTGGACATCGTATAGGGTCACATAGACAAGACCCCAAGAGAGAAACTTGCCCCTCGGTAGCCTCGTCAGGGTTCGGCGCTTCACTGTGTTGGGGTTTGCAGAGTCAAGCGACTCGATGTTCCGGTAGCACTGAGTCACGAAGTGCGAAAAGACGCTGTGTTGATTTGGCCCATAGTCATGAACTACAATCATATGGAGGTGGAAAAAGGAAAGAGCTAGCCTGCACTAAGCCTTGTAGGACTTCGGGGATTCTGATTGTTGAGAAATCAACGAAAAAGTTTGATTTGCACAGTGGGTGTGTGACAAGATCACTCATGATTGGTGTCGGTCACTTCCGGTTGCCAGTATCAGCTCTTTGGCAGGTTTTCATGTTGCCTTTCATTTGTTTTGCAAAGAAATATTTTCAGCTGATCTTTTATATCCTGAATGTTGTCATGAATTTCATTTATTGACTAAAGATTCAGATAGTCATGAAGAGTATAATGTTATAAGGGATACCTCTCATTGTGACTGAGACATTGATGATATTCACGATGGTATCTATGCATGTGACAGAGTTGAATCTGTAGCAGATACTAAGGGAAACCCTTCATCCTCTGATTTGCAGACCAAGAAAGATAATCAGCAAATTGACATATCAACAAATGACAGTTTCAAATCTGCAACAAATATTGAGGACAGTCATCAACTTTCAGATTTGCAAACAAAGGGAAATTGCAGCATACATGAAAAGGAAGATGATGAGAAGAAAGGTTTAGATCAATAGTATATCATGCATGTTTCTTTGATCGAGGTTGAGCAGTTTACAGTTAACATGGAGATCGGTGAAAGCCATCGGCAGCAGCATGTCAGTCTTCAGTTGGAACAAAATCTTGAATAGGTATTCCTTTGCTATTTTATTGATCCTATTGCCAATTTTCTGGAATCATTGAACAGTATAAAGATTAAGATATTCTTGTCATATGAAGACTGCTTCTATCATTTTTTCAAAACACATCTATGTTGGCTACGCATTCTTTTATTTTTGGAATCAAGATCAAGAATTGTGTCAGCAAATAAGTTTCTGACATGGCTTCATTGGAAGCATGATTTTACTTGATTAAGCATTAGTACTGTGGTTAGAGTAGAAGTAGATAAATAAGCTCCTCATCTGAGCAAGTGGACTCTTTCAGTTATTTATTGTTGAATAAGCATAGCAGTCTAGCAAACCAAATTCCGAATGTCAATCCAACACCAATATTTTTACATATCTCATTGATTCTACATCAAAAGCCTAATGCACTAAGCTACGAGTTAAGTCAAATATTGATACACCATCCAGTGTAAGTGCCAGGTTACATGAGATTTTGCCAGAGACAAAAGAAGATATTAGTTATGCACATTTTCTGAGTGTCGAGTCAACAAAAAGGAAAGTATTGTATTATAATGACTGGAAAAACAATTCTGATTTTCCATATTTGCCTGTTATAAACCTTTTTTGAAAAGCTATCAATTTCGGCCCAGATAATTTTATAGGAAAGGGTGGATATGCGGAGGTATACAAAGGATCCCTACCAGACGTATGGATTGTGGATGTCAAAAGGCTTAACAGGAGTAAAACAGAGGAGCAAAGGGTTGGGGATTTCTTGACCGAAATGGGGATCATTGTGCACATCAACCATCTGAATGCTTCTCGTTTGATTGGCTTTGGTGTCAAAGGTGGATTTCATATCATTTTGCAGTTTTCCCCTCGTGGAAGCTTAACATCAATGCTTCATGGCCCAAACTCTCAAGTGCTTGACTGGGATATTCAGTACAGAGTAGTTGTTGGAATACATAAAGGTCTTCTTTACCTTCACGAGGGTTGTCAAAGGCGTATCATTCATAGAGATATTAAAGCATCCAACATTTTACTCACACAGAATTTTGAGCCTCAAATGTCAGATTTTGGACTAGCAAAATGGCTTCCCAAGCAATGGACCCACCACACAGTGACACCCATAGAAGGCACTTTTGGTTATCTTGCACCAGAGTATTTTATGCATGGGATTTTTGATGAGAAAACGAATGTTTTTTCATTTAGGGTTTTTCTCCTGGAGCTCATTACTGGACATCAACCAATTGACTCTTCCCAGCAAAGCCTTGTGATCTGGGCAAGGCCCTTTATTGACAGTAGAAACATCAGGGGGCTTGTAGATCCCTGCCTCAGTGATAAATATAATGTTCATGAAATGAGCTATGTGATCTTTACAACTGCTCTATGTGTTCAGCAATCTGCCCATCTTCGCCCATGCATGGGTCATGTTTTGAAACTTCTTACTAGTTTGTTGGGGGTAAAAATCTCGAAAAAGTGTTAGTTGAACAGGCAATGGTTTGTAAGGCTTCTACCCTTGTTATTGGCACATCTGAGCGTTTTTCTACATGGCGAAAAAGGAACCGGTCAAATTATCTTGTACAAAATTCTCCCGCAGGATGCTCTGTAATTATTGTTAGAAACGGAAAAGTCATGCAATACAAAGAAAATTGATTGAGAATGTCGAGTGAGGCAGATACAAAGAAATATTCTTCTGAAGTCCCGCAATTTTTGGTTCCAAAACAAGAAGAATCCCAGGAGCAGTGCCCCATCAATTCACAAATCCCGTCTTCATCCTCATCTAGTCTGATTGAAGTTGATTTTAATATCAAAGAGAAAGAAGGATCCAGAGATGTGTCTGAGCAGACACAAGAAATTCCAGTCGGAGGAGACATGGAGAAAGAAGCCAAATACCGTCTATGTGAGGATGTGCAACTAAACTCTCCATCATCATCTAAGGTTATTGAAGTTTATTTTGATGTGCATGAAGATGAGGAAGGAGTAGGATGTCGGATTTATTTTGAGCAAGATGCAGAGGACCAGTTCCATAGGGATCAGGAATGACTATTGTCATTCACATCAAATGTTATTGAAGTCCATTTTGATGTCAAACAAGAAGAAGATGAAGACAACGTAGAAGAAGAAGAAGAAGGCCACAAAATTTTGTCTAAGCAGACTGGGGGAAGCTTGCCCAGAGCTATTCTTGAGGGACCAGCTTCATCTTTGGATTTGGACAGTAGTTCCTCTCCCACCAGAAATTAATTCTCGGAGAAGGAGAAGGCGATTGTAACGTCTCCCTCGCATTGGGGGAATGGAACTGGTGAAAATAGATTCCAATGGACGAGTTTTCTACAAATGTGGAAGCATAGATCTAGCCGTCGATTGTCCACATTTCCTTCTTAAAGTACTTCTTGATTTTATGGGAGCAATAAATGTAATGTTGGGAATTCCCCCTATGTGAAAACAGATATCTTCAATCAGATAAAAGATAATTTGTCTATCTGCAGTCAGATTTGGAACTTGGAGAAACATCTGACAGAGTCGGCATCAAAGCCCTCTTGGAAATGCTTCACATTGAAGGAAATTTCATTAGTCCTGTATGGATATGGGTTCACGAGGTACATTGATGCTCTTTAAAGAAACCAAGCAGGGCTAAGTGTTTGATTCAAACACACCAGGATTTTTTTTCTTTTCTTGGTGCATTATGTCTAGAGGATGTTTCAAAGGATTTTTTTTTTAGATGATCTATTGTTATTAAAACTTTTTGCTAAAGGCATCTCAAGACAAATGTTTTGTATCTGAAGCTGCTGGAAAATGAAAAGTCAAACACCTCAAGTTGCCTGCAATGCTCTCATTTCAAGGTTGGAGTTATTCTCGAATTTCCAAACCATGGTTACAGATCTAACCATCCTGCCTATGTCCAACACCTCTCTTCTCAAAGAAGATATTGTCACAACAGATGCCATGTCGATGTGCAAATAACATTTCCAAGGGAGTTTGAAGTAGACATGTTACAGATAAAGAAGATTGTGAAAGATGACAACAAACTTTGGAGAATAATCAGATGATACATTAAGTTGAATGACTCCATACCCAATACTAAAGGCACAAGGTCTGCCAGGTTCTTGAAGACCTCGCACGGAGGTCTCCATCCTAGTTGGAGCCAGATCTTAGCGATCAAACGCACTAGCAATTTTTTGAAGAATGATGCCTAATATTGCAAGGAACTTTTGACTTCCTTCTCGAGCTCCAAATTCATATATGAAAGTACCGTTGGAAATCTTAGGATGTCTAGTTGTCAATCAACTATTTGAGCATGTGAAACGGCCTTTCCACAGCTGGGAAAATTGTCTTTTCCCAAGGCAGCTTATTTCTGGAAAACCTGCACTTTCGGTGGTTAACTAGCCCTGAATTTCGCCTTCATTAACCACTGAAAGCTCTGAAGCACCCAGTTTTTCTAGTGTTAACCACAGAAAGACTGTCACTGCCAGAATGATCGAATTTTTGCCCAGATCGGGATTTTTTGAGTTGGAATGGTTTGAAACCTCTTCTAATGGACATTTGTCGAATTATCAAGTCAGATCCAATAGCTATTTTTGATGGATAAGGGAAAGAAGAGGTGTTTCAATTATTTTTGGTACCTTTTTCAAAGGCAGAAAATCAGGGTTTTTGCACACCTCAGCAAATTCGAATTTTATCTCTTGGAAGAGTCATCACTCAGCCTTGGAAGGCTATTCTGCACTACACAAGGACTCTACAAGATATGAAGACCATGAAATGTGGGATTGACCTCATTTTGAGGATCATTCCTTATCTTTTGCAAACTGAATTTTGACTTTCTATCTTTAGCATATCTGATCCATGCTTTTAGGATCTCAAAACTGCATTGTAAATCTATAAAGCTAAAGATAGAAGATGAACTAAAGGTTTGATTTTGAGTTATATATGCCACTGTTTTGTATGAAAGACACTTTATTTAATATATCAGCCTGCAAGCTTCTTTCATTTGTTACTGTCAGACCTTCTTTCATCTTTGTCTATGCTTATGAGTGGAATTAGTTCTTTTGTCTCTGTTTAATGATCCTATGGTAACTATCATCTTAATTTTGATTGTTAAGCAAGAATCACAAGCATATTTGGCTAGTTCATTGACCCATCATATATATGGTTTTATGTATGTTCTGGTTAACTGATTAGTTTTCTTATCCATTTGTTATACAAACCCATCTGACAATAGCTCTTGAAGGCCTTGTGTTGTATGAATATAACTAAGACTATCTTGAGAATACAATCCGGAGGTTAAAGATATTCATCTTGATCCAAACCCACACCTATTATTGAGAAAATAGTTTCTAAAAAGATTAAGTTACCAGGCATCTATGACTTATAGCCTAGGAGAGTTTCCTGGAGTGATAACAGAGCTAATTGTAAAACAAATAAAACAAAAATACCAAGCTAAGCATCTGAGATTGAGGTCTTATAGAAAATTTCTTCTCATCTTTTAACATCCACTCTATTCCCAGAATGCATAATCAACAAGATGACTCCTTAGCTAAAGCTGTTGCAACTTTACTACCACCTGTTGTTTTGAAGTTGAAGTATCTTATTGAGATGAGACATAAAACTTCAATTCAAAAAAATGTTCAACACTGGAAAGTATTTGAAGATGATGAACAAATCAAGCAGTTTCTGGAAATGGCAGATGATTTTTCTGAGACCCACATTGATCAAGAAAATCAGAATGATCTTGCTTGGATTATGCAGGAAGGAGAAAATTCAGAAAAGTTCCAAGATAAAATTGCAAATCACCGAATTCTTTTACTTAAAAACAATCAAATTCCCAAAGGTCTCATCCCTCTATAAAGGTTGTTTGACCAAAATGATATACCTTTAAAGTCTACTTTGCAACCTCAACCTGAAGAAGTTGAAGATTGTAATGTAGGAACAAATGAAAATCCCAAGATGGTCAAAATATCCAAATATCTTCTGACTCAAATAAACAGTAAATATGTTGAGTCACTTAAACAATATAAATATGTTTTTGCATGGTCTTACGAAGACTTAAAAACCCATGATACTTCTTTTATTGAGCATAAGATTCCCTTAAAACCGAGTGTTAAGCCTTTCAAGCAAAAACAGAGACAGATAAACCCAATCCTTCTGCCAGTAATAGAAAAGGAGGTTAAAAAACTCCTTGATGCAAAAATCATTGTTCCCCTCAGATACTCTGAATGGGTGGCTAATTTGGTCCCCATTAGGAAGAAGAACGGACAGATAAGACTTTGTGTTGATTTTAGGAACCTAAATCGGTCTTCTCTTAAATATAACTACCCCCTACCAAAAATGAATCATGTTTTAGAGAAGGTGGTAGGGGATAAAAATATTTCTATGATTGATGGTTTGTCGAGATACAATCATATTGTTGTTCATGAAGATGATAGAGAAAAGATTGCATTTACTACTCCATGGGGAAATTTTATGTATGATAAAATGCCTTTTGGTTTAATGAATGTAAGAGCAACTTTCCAGAGAGCAATGGATATCGCATTCGTTGGTGAGAGAAATAAGTTTGTTGTTATTTATCTGGATGATCAAACAATTTTTTCTAACTCTGATGCAAAACATTTGGTGCACCTCAGAAAAACTTTTGACAAATGCAGAAAGTTTGGTTTGTCTATAAACCCAAAAAAATCACACTTTGCCATGCAGGAAGGTAAACTTTTAGGGCATATAGTTTCAAAGGATGGAATTAAAGTTGATCCTAAACGAGTTGAAGCTATTGATCTAATTAATATTCCTAGAAATAGAAAAGAGATTCAATCTTTTTTAGGGAAAATCATTTTTTTGAGGAGATTTATTTGTAATTTTGCTGAAATAATCAAATTGATTACAGATATGCTAAAAAAGGACAACAAGGTAAAATGGACTGTAGAAGAAAAAGCATCCTTCGAACATGTTAAGAAATCCATAGGATAAGCACTGGTATTGGTAAGTCCCAACTATACAAAAGAGTTCTTAATATTCTCTTTTGCATCTGAATATACTATTGGAGCAATGCTCCTTCAGAAAAACGAAGAGGGATTCAAACAACCAATAACCTTTTTTCACAAAATCCTCATAGATGCAGAGCTAAGATACGACATTCTTGAAAAACAAGCTTATGCAATGGTGAAGGCTCTCAAATGTTTCCGAACATATGTCTTGCACTAAAAAATAATTGCTTATGTCCCAACAACTAAAATTAAAGATATCTTGGTTCAACCAGACAACGATTGAAGAAGAGGTAAATGGTTGGCTAAAATTCAAGAGTTTGATTTAGAAGTTAAACCAACCAAACTAGTAAAAGGTCAAGATCTAGCAAGGCTATTAACCGAATCAAATTTCACATCTCTTGGAATAAATAACTTCGGGTCTCATGATTCTCTCTTAGATATAGAGGAAATTGATGATCAAACACCTATTATTCATATTGAAGATAAGTTTTCCTCCTCATCTTAGTATAGTGACATTGTTTCATATATCCTTACTCTTCAATGTCCGAACGATATAACTTCTTCGAAGGCAAGAAATTTAAATTTACATGCAATTAAGTATTGCATTATTGATGGAAAGTTATACTCGAAAGATCCTTTGGGTTTCCTGCTATATTGCCTTATAGAATCTGAAACATAAGGTGTCATTGACGAATCTCATGAAGGAGTATGCAGAGGACATCATTCCTGGAGAGAAACAACTTACAAAATTTTAAGGGCAGGATATTATTGGCCAAAATTATTCACCGATGTAAATACAAGGGTCAAAGCTTGCAATTCATGCCAACTATTTGTTGGTAAGTAAAATCTTCTTGCCTTAACTTAATTCCAGTAAAATTTGAATCTCCTTTCCAACAATGGGGTTTAGATTTCATTGGATAAATTCATCCATAATCGAGTGCTCAACACAGATGGATTTTGACCGCTACTGATTATTTTACAAAATGGGTTGAAGCCATTCCAACTCGAAATGCTACAGATTCAGTAGTGATAAACTTTTTGGAAGAAAACATCCTAGCAAGATTTGGTTGTCCTAGGAAAATAGTCATTAATAATGCTCAGGGTTTTAAATCTATTGCAATCATCAATTTTTGTCAAAAATACAATATTATTTTTGGTCATTCTACAACCTACTATCCTCAAGGAAATGAGCTAGTAGAATCATCTAATAAGAGTTTGATGACGATAATAAAGAAGGTTTAGAAATTGTCGGAAGAACCACGGTGTTTTTGATATCTTGTCGACGTTTCGGATCCACAACGGGATCCATCTTCAAGACAAAAAAGCCTGAGGAAAAATAAGAGAGGAACCCTTAATAAATAATGATGAGGAGGGTGGAAAACTAAGGTCGGCTAAGTGAAACCCTAGGTTTGAGAAGATTTTTCAAAATAGGTATTTAATAGTGATTTAGTTAATTAATGAATTAAGTGGTTTAGTTTGATAACCAGATGGTGTTAATATTATTAATATTAATTTTTATGTTAATTATAGGTTAAATTTAGGTTTCTCACCATAGAAACCTAAATGATCAAATAAAGAAGGTTTTGACAGAAAACAAAAAATATTGGCATATACACTTAAAATATGCCTTATGGGCAAACAAAATTGGCACCAAAAAATCTATAGGTATGTCTCCATTCCAATTAGTTTATGGTACTAATGTTATTCTTCATATTAATCTCACTCTTTGCGTGATGAAACTTTGGCAAGACGCAAATGAAGAGTCGAACGATATTACGAGAAGAATAAATCAAATCACCGAAGTACAACAAAACATAGTAGAAGTGGATGATAAGCTCCAAAAATACCAGGATAACATGAAATCCCTTTTTGATAAGAAAGCTAAAGACAGGGAGTTTCTTCCTGGTGATTTAGTATTAAAGGAGGATGATCTAGCTAGAAAGGAGGATGCAGGGCAACATGTAATGGTTGAATTAATTTAAACAACCATTGAATTACAACACAACAGTAAAATTTAAAAGTTACTTCATTAGCACATTCGCAATCCAATTCATCATAATAACAAATTTTTATACAAAACAATGCATACCTGAACCTGATGCTATCAACCTGTGTTTGCCCGCCGCTTGCTTCCTTCCCGCTTCTGGAAAACACTACCCAAACTGTCCTCCCTACCAACTAGGTAGCTCCCTAGCCCCAGGATATCAACGGATATCCTGGCCCTCCATGCCCAAAACCCCCAGCAACTCCGGTCCACTGTGTCAATGCCACTCACAAAATTTCACCTCCCTCTCTCCAATTCTCAGAGCTCCCTCAAAATCCATGGCCAACTCCCGTAGAATAATCCTCCCCTCCAACTCCTTTCCTTCCTTATCCCTCCTTCACCGACACTCCTCCCCCATTAACTCCCTACCTAACCCATTTATTACCCTTATCCATTCCCATTAATTCTTTTATCTTCTCGGGATTCTTATGTTATCCCTTGTTGTATACGCAAGCATTTTATAATATATACCATTAATCTATTAAATCCATTACTTAAGTTATTAATGTAGTTTGTAGTTAAATTATTAATTAATTAATTACAATTATATCATTTAATTAATTAATAACTCACTTAATTAATATCATTAAGTCATCTTTGTTTAATTAATACTTTGTTAACACAATTAATCCCCTAGTTAGTTTTACTTTATAATTTCTTAAACATTTATCCAACTAGGGTCATTACACAACATGGGAAATTCAATCATCTCTGGTTCAAACCCTTCAAAATTGTAGTTGCTGAGGGAAAAAACTAATTATTGCTCGAAAATCTTAATGGAAAGATTCTTGAGGCCCCTATCAATGGGTGTTATCTAAAACATTTCATGCAGCAGTTACTTTTAAGATTTCCATTGTATATATCAAATTGGATTAACATTGGCAATTTTAATTTTCCATTTTTCTTTTCTTTTTGAAAATTATCTGAGTGATTTGATTAATTGTTGTAAATATTTTCAATAAAATTATGATTGTTTGACTTCATTTTAAAAATAAATTTAGAAAAAAGAAAAAAAAATTGCATTGTAAAATAAAATTCATTCAGTAGCTAATAAAGATAATACAGAGAATATATTAAAAGCTTTTTGAAGACTACTAAAATGAAAAACATCTTCATCATGTATCATCTCTATTCTACAGGATTATCTAATATTTTGTATTTCATTCCTTTTGTAGAATAGATCTTGTTGAATAGGAGATGAGGCTCAAGAAAAACTCGACACTCGTATTTTCGTCTTTTTTATTTCTCTAAAAACAGGTGATAAATAAAAATATTCCTTATTGAAAATTCAAAAGAAAAATAAGGTATGAGTTCCTATTCTTCTTTATAGTCCGAATAAAATTTAAAAATTGATTGAAATAAATGCGAAGGAATTTTTTCTCATGATGATGTTATCACCTGATCTAAAAATTGGAGATGTAGAAAAATATAACTCGAAGTGTCATGCTGATAAATTCTAAATCCATCTCTAGTATAAAAAATAAAAATAATAATAAATAAACTCGAAAGAAATCTAAACAATTATAATAACTATGGGACAGAGCATATTAAAAACTTATATTTAATACACAAACTTGTGTGGGATTAGGAAAAAAATTTATTCAGATCGTCTGAATCCTTGATTTGGTTATTTCCACCTCTCCCCAAGTTCTTTCCACTCCAGATTTTCTTTATCCTCTTTCATCCTTTTAGTCTTCATAGAAATAAAGAGACTTACCCTAACTCTGAAAACTCAAAAGCATATTTTCAAAACAAGATTAGGTGAAATTTTTTACGTTCCTTTGATTTTAATTGAAAAAGTATGTCTAGGCTAATTTTGATAATTTAACCTCTGATATCAGATTTTAAACTGACAAACTCGCTCAAGGTTTATCCCTGAAATGATTGAAATTCCCCCCCCCCAAAAAAAAAAATCCTATAGGCGAAGGTGTACTGAAAATTGGAAGAAAGTTAGTTTCAGAGTATTCTTAAACTTGTAGACAGGCCTTCTTTTTCATTTTAAATATTTTAAACAGACATCATCCCTTGTATGTTACATACAAATTGATTGCCCCCACTTCAAAATGTTAAAATCCAAGATAGATGGTGAAATGAAATTCATAATTCGATTTCCCCCATCTTGTTTAAAAGAGATGATGAAAGGAAATTCATATATTGATTTCCCTCATCTCAGCGAAATGCAAATTCGTTAATTGAAGTGGTAAAAGGAAATTCAATGTGATAAGTAGATAACTTCACTCGGGTACTGAACAAGCTCACTAGCAGTGAAGCAATATCTATAACATCTGTATGGTTGTCATACATATCTATATATCATACTCTGTTATCTAGTTCTCTTTCCAATGATATTTGCATCCTGCACCAACTAGGGATTCCCTAAATAAATATGTTACATCTGCTTAACCTTGAAGTGAACAAATTCGGTTGAAGCCTGATATTTTAGTTAAAATTACTTTGATTATTTTAAACAAATCTGAAATCAATTTTAAGAAAGGGAAATATTTGTTAGCATAACTTGAGATCAATCATTAAGTGTGTTTTAAATCTTTTGGATTTGGATGAGTTCATTTTTTCTATGTATGATTAACTCTTAAATAAAACCAGAAAATGTTTTTCAAAAAAAAAAAAAGTAACGAAATAATGACTCCATTTACCCAATAAAGGCACCTGGTCTACTATTATTTCGTGCCTCACATGGAGCCACAATCCCCAGATGGAGCCTATGTTAGAATACTTAGAATTTTGAACTTTTATTCTTTTGTTTCTGCCTCTTAGGAATAAAATTTCACCAAAAAAACTTTGAAGATTGTCTTTTAATTAAATAAATCCTTGGTCATTATATATTAATAAGGTGCTTACAATGTCACTCGTCGATGAGTTGCACTATGTTGATCAAACGATTCTTGTGATCTCCGGAAAATAAAATACGCCTAAATTTTAAAAGAAAACCTTTAACGATCACTTAAGAGGTTCGCGCTTTGGGAGTTTCAAGAAATCTAAACAACAAAACCCCTGAATCTACGAAGTCCCAAAGGTAGTTCCTCGTGATAATTTCTAAAAGGACTTATGGATGAGTCATAGGACACGTTTCATTAAATCTTTTCTTGGGCTGCCACATGGCACTTATTTTTAACATTTGTGTCAAATGATTCGCACGATTTCAAGTGACATGTGTCACCCCTCCTTTCTTGACACGTCACTAAGAATGATGTCATCTGTGCCATGTCACTCTGGGAGATTTCCCTTCGGGAGTTTAAACAAATATTGGGTTCACAACCACCGAAGTATCAAAGTGTCAGAGTATTGGATGTCACAAAAAAGTAAAAGTGCTTCAAAGAGATAATAAAACATTTAACAAATTTAATTAATCATGATTAATTATTAATTAATCACTCCGCAAATTCGGTGTTCAGGAGATTTCTCTTGTGCTACATCTAAAACTCCCAAACGTTGAACCACCGAAGTATGAACCACACTTTTAAACAAATGAACTCCCGGAGCTCCGGAGTTCTGAAGCCACGAAATATATATAACGGTTCAAACATTTACTTTGGGAATTCGACCTTCAGAGGATTTCTATCATCGTTCATCAGAAACCATTGAATACCGAACTTCTGAAGTACTTAAGGCTAATACAATGTTTAAAGCATGATTAATTAAAACATAAAAGTGATTAATTAGAGATTAACTTCTCCGAGAATTCGGCCTTCGGGAGATTTATGCCCTCTTACATTCAAAACCTCTGAATGTCGAACCGCCAAAGTATTAATGACATTTGTGATTGGCTAAAGTTAAAGATTTGAGTAAATATTGTGATTTGCCAAGTAATAAATTCTGTTATATTTTTAATAGTCTCTCTGTCAGTAAATCAATACGAAGATTGACAGACTTTATGAATAAAACATTTTGAATGTCAAGTCATTTTACCATCAGCAATTATAATTTTTTCATTCAGTAATTAAGAGCTTACAGAATTCTCTTGTTATGGGAATGTTAATTTCATTTCCCTGAGGATTATGGTGCCATGCAAAGATGCGAAGAAGAAAGATTCATCAACAGACGATTCCAATCCAAACACAGGCATTCTATCAGACACCACTTCACAAATTACAGACACCATCAAATCTTGGAATTAGGTCTACGATATCTTAGAAAATGAGATTCTTATCTATCTGGATGATTCTACTAAGGAAGAAGATGAGTCATTCTCATTCAATATTAGATTGATAGCACAGTCGGAACTACACAGGATTGTTGCACGACCTAGGATTATACCCTATAATGATATGATAAGTTGGGCTTTGGAACACGTTGACATTCAAACCAGAAGCGTTATCAGTTACCAGAAGACCTTCGCCGGCTCTTTTAGACTGGAGGACCTACAAGTAATGTATAAAATTTATTATACACCCAAACATACTTGCAATGCAAAATTTATTTTGGATTTTGAGAGAAAAGAATGCACTCAATACGACATAAATGGTCATGATATAATCAAGACCTGGTGGGGAAATCTGGCCAAGTTCAAAACCGGTGCTCATGGTATGTATTCCACGATGTCCTTGGATGCTTATATCTTATATATAGCCATGATGCTCTGTGATTTATTTGGGAGAAAAAACCTTGCACATGTCTCAGTTGAGTGGGTGGCTATAATGAATGAAGTGGTTGAAGGCTATACTTTCAACTGGGAAAAAATGTTTTCAGAAAACCTGGCTAAGGAGATTGTTGAGTACCAATCGTTGAAGGAAAAAGGGAAACATGATCCTTTTTACATGTTCGCATACATCATGGATTCCATTTGCTTCATGACCCCATTTCCCCTGATGAACTGGGGTTGGAATATGTTTGCCTTCGAATTGAACGAGAACATTGAACCTTCAAGATTTGTGGTAGCCTTGATGGATATGTGTACCCAGTTCAATAAATAGAGGAAAGAAAATTTGTCTGGGAGAAAATGAAGGAGTATATGAAGCGCCAACACATCAAACCATAACTCAACAATATCTGCATTCTGTTTTTCCATTCAGATTGTATTCTATATTTAGAGAAGATATTGTGGAAAGTCTAACTACTTTTAGTTGAGAAATTTTTTGTATAAATAGATAGATCTTAGATCTATTCCATGCTTCTTTTGGCCTAATGTAAAAGAGAGAAATTATTGAATATTAATACAAGAGAATACGTAGATTCTAAGTCTCGTTTCATTTGAGTTATGTGTTTTCCCTATGTTTCCATCTCTTATTAGTTTCCTTCTGTAGTTCTTGAAGAGTGAATGATTACAATTTAGTAATACATCTACTGTGATCTTAATACATCAGAAGTCCATTCAGTTACATTTTTTCCTTTGTTCTTACCGTGATTAAAAACAAGACCCATGCTCTATGTGAATTGTTGCATTCTTAATCCTCTTTCAAGGGTACATCTTCTGTTTTTCTTCTACTGCAAATGAGGTAAGACTTATATGTAATTGACACCTTGCTTTACTTTAATAGTTTTGTCAATCATTTCTACATCATTTGAAATTAAATTTACGACTCAGATAACAAGATACTGCCTATGTATTGTCTTATCATAAATTTCACTTAAAGTTATTTCTCATAAAACGGAAGGTAGAAGGAAGCACTTATAAAACATTTCATTTAAATCTTTGATGCCTGATATTATTCTTTGAGCCTAGAATCAATATCAGGAACAACACCACCCTTTCTATCAAGCCTCTCAATCTCCCCAAAAGAGGTGAAGGTGCATGGATTGAAGTTGCGTAGAAAGGAAAAGGGGTTAGTTCAACCAAGAATGAACATACAAAAGAACAACTACTTAACCACCCACTACAAATGCCTCATCTACAATCGATTTGAGTAGACTAACAAATATTGTTGATCCGTATTATTTTAAGAACAACATGAAGACAAGTATATAACCGATATATAACAAGGAAATACACAGAGATAATGCGGAGAACACATAAATATTGTGAAAACCAACGTCTATTAATGAACAAGAGGGAAAAACATTGTAGAACACAAACTAGCAGAATGGGGCAGCCTATCTTTGAAAAGAAAGAGATGTTATCACAACAAGCTTTACATCACACTCCATTGCATGCTTAAAGAGCCTCCTTCACCTCAATTATATATGAGACAGTGAAAGGAGAAAAATTCCCATGATGCATGTGGGATAAATTGGACTAAGTTTTTAAATGCCATAGGCATGTAAAACACTAGGGCTTCCTGGGTGGTCACCCATCCTAGTACTACTCTATCATGTGCATGCTTAACAATAGATTTCTAATGGGATCCATTGAATTAATGCTATGATGTAAGCATCTACATAATACCACTAGAAAATCATTACATGATGTCTATAATTAACAAATGAAGATGGCATTACATTCCATTCCCCATCAAAAGGGTGAAGATCATAGTTTATCAAAACCACAGGCTCAAAATGATGATTTAGTGGAAAAGGTGGATGTCCACCGAAATCCATCTGGATAATTCCTCCCCCCTTAGGAAGCAATGGTCCCCATTGCGTCAAGTTCCCATGGGAGATGGCGAGACTTCTGCTAAATCTGAAGCTTGGTGTGTTGCTTGCCTTGTTGAAGAAGTTGTCCTGCTTAGCTTGTTGAAGGTTGTCATGAACCTGTTGCTGGTAGGGGTGATTTTAAGGATGGAAATTTATTTTAAAATGTAGAAACCTTGGCGAATATTACTAAACCTTCATATGCCAACTATAAATGTTTGGCGACATTTTCGTAAAAATATTCAAATTTATAAGGATTTTATATAGTTTGTATAAAATTTTGGCGATTTTTACGTTAAAATAATTTTATCCTATAGAATTTGGGCGAATCATTTTTAGAATAGCGAATTGTTTTGGGGAAAAACCATGGAAAATTAGCCCATGAGCGAATTGTAGCCCCTAAAATCATCCCTGGTTGCTGGAGGGGTTGGATATGTTCAACCAATATAGCTGCATGATCTACCTGAGTGTGGGAGGACTTTGTCAGTAAAGATGCATCATGAAGAGTATGAAGGGTTATGTTATAACCTTAATTGATTGGGCAGTGTGGAGGCACCCCCGTAGGTGCAACAAGAACATCTTGGGACTCTTCTACAATATTGGTGATCTTCTTCTGCTGGATAGAAAGGTCTTGGGATGATGCTGCAATGGTTGCAGTGTCCTTCTTTTCACCTTTTGATTGATTTGTGAAGAGGTTGAACTTTGCAGAATGAGATATTACTTTGTGGCATTGTTTTGGTGGGACAATAGTTAGAACTACCTCTAGTATCCTGTATAGTTGAAACCCCAGAGTAACAATCACGCTATGAGGTTGAGAATCATAAATAGCATGACGCCTCCACATATATGGTTGGCCTAATAGAACATCACAGAATTACCATGGGGAAACACCACAAAATACCTCATCCTTGAAGGGCTTGATGTTGTAGGATAGGCGACATTGTTGGCTGACACGAAGATCTTGACCTTGGCGAAGCCACTCGATGTTGTATGGATGAGAGTGTGGTGTTGTTGGAAAATCCAACTGCTTGAGAACCTCTGCTTAGATGATGTTCTTTTGGCTTCCACTATCAACAATAAAATGTAGCGGGGTCCCCTTCACCCACATCTATGAATGGAAGAGTCGCTCCCCCTCCTCATGATCCTCTTCTGGTTGGATTATTGTAGTTGCGACAGTAGTTGTGGGTTCTGCATCAATGATCTATCTCCTTTTATTATTTTCTGAATCAGGGTCCAAGTCGGGGTTTGGCTCTTTGTCTTTGAGCTCGACCACCATTGACTATATTGATCGACGTTCATCAGTGTTGTGCCAAGGGATGTTGTGGAACTCACACCACTTTTTGGTGTCTTTCTTATACTTCTTGTTACCCTTATTTGCCTGCATCTAGGAATGGATCTCTTGATTTTGGCCTTCCTTGCTCTTTCCATGCTTCTCCCACTTACTCTGTTGCTTGAATTTCTGCTCAATTTGGATTGCATATCAATAAGCATCTCCCAGTGAGGAGATGTCCAAGAAATCCATCTATGTTTGGATGTACCTGTGTAGACCACTGCGATACTTCAAAATCAGGTGCCGCTAGGAGTCTTTGATACCTAGCTTTGAGCGCAAGGTATGAAATATGTTGGTGTACTCTTACACTGTCTGATCTCTTTTTTGACGCAAATTTGTCCATCTCATGTATTAATCATCATAGTTTTCGATAGGGTAGAACTACTCCTTTAGGGCATCTACAAAGGCCACCCACGTGTTCTCTCCCAAATAGTGTAGATTCATCTATGGTGTACCTCTCCCAGTAACCTTCCCACCAAGCTCTAAAATGGGGAAGGGATTTAAGGAGCGCGAAGGTAATTTTTTCATTATCGGAAAATTTTTGGACATAGTAATAACCTTCTAGCATATTCAACCATTTTTCTATAGCATCTACATCTATCTGGACTTCAAATAAGGGGATATCAAAATTGACTTGTACCTTGATGGGTGTCACACTTGCAAAATGGTTGCTTGTTGAAGATGCCTCGGCTGCCACCATCAGTAGTCTTCGAAGGATTTGAAAGAAGTTGTCCATAATCTCGTTCCTTTGTCACACGAGGGCTTCCTCGAGCAACATCTTGAAAGGATATCCTGATCTATCATCTCTCTTTTCTTCTACCATGGGAGGTCGCTTGGGCTAGCGAGAGTGGTTTTCCTTAAGAGAAACTAGTTGGAGACCCAAATCTCTATACCTTGACCTCATCGGGGACCTGCTCTGAGAAATGACAAGGAGAAAACTGCTCTAATACCACTGATTTGGATTATTTTAAGAATGACATGAAGACAATAATATAACCAATATATAACAAGGATATACACATAGATAATGCGAAGAACACAGAAATATAGTGAAAACCAACATCTATTAATGAACAAGAGAGAAAAACATTGTAGAACAAAAACTGGAAAAATGGAGCAGCCTATCTTTGAAAAGAAAGAGATGTTGGCTACACTTCATTCACAACAATATTTACATCACACTCCATTGCATGCTTAAAGGGCCTCCTTCACCTCAATTATATATGAGAGAGTGAGAGGAGAACAATTCCCATGATGCATGTAGGATAAATTGGACAAAGTTTATAAAATGTCATAAGCATGTAAAACACTAGGACTTCCTGGGTGATCACCCATCCCAGTACTACTCTAGACTATGCGCTCTTAACTACGGAGTTCTAATGGGATCCAGTGCATTAACGCTATGTTGTAGGAATGTACATAAGACCACTAGGAAATCATTACATGATGTCTATAATTAACAAATGAAGATGACATTACATTCCATTCCCCATCAAAAGGGTGAATATCATGGTTTATCAAAACCATAGGCTCAAAATGGTGATTCTGTGGAAAAGGTGGATGGCCACTGAGATCCATTTGGATCGCTTGTGGCTTCCAAGGCCACTTCTAGGAGCCAACAAATGAGAGGGGGAAATTGACATGATTTCTCTCCATTGTATTTCCTACAATGTCATGAGAATGAAAAAACCATTTTTTTTATAACCATTCAAAATGGTCAAAGAAAACCACCCTGGGATACTTCATCATAGGGAGTATATTGGTACGGAATTCCTTTGGCACTCTTCAATGCCTTAAAAATAATGAGGCGGAGATTCCTGACGCTATCACTTTTCAATGAAAGTCACCCGCTAGAATGTTTTGGGTCCCAATGATCTTGACATAGAGTATATTGTCCACCAACTACTAAACATGTTGGGTGAGACAAATATCCTCTACTTTCAAGAAGTCTAAATTGTGGGGTTCATGATTTGTACTACCCAATCAATTTTTTGAATAGAAACTAAGATTTTGTACTCTGATCACACTGAGGGTAAAGGGGGGTTTGTAATCCTTGTTTCTCCCTATATGGCTAACAATGTTGTTGGGTGGCGTATGAAACCCACCCACTAGTTTGTGTGTGTGCTTCTCTAGCTAGATGGTTAGCTGAATCTTTTCCTAACTAAAATATATGCCTCCAATAATGTATGAGTCTGTGCTTCTTTTTGGCATTGAATGGTTGGTGACCTTCCTAATGTCACTTGGATTATTTGTGTCGACTTTAACATGGTGGAATCTCAATAAGACAAAACATGAGTCATTTCTGCGTGCCTTTCAAACAATGAAAATAACCCTAGTTAGCCCTGAAGGTCCACCATAGTGTTTTTTATTCTAACCGTAATTGGAAAAAAGACTTGCTTGAACTATGGTTCACATGAACCAAATTTTATATAGGCACTAGATGAATCTACCATATGTCAGATAGGGCTCTTCTCTCTGAGTAGAAATCCTTATTTTTTGACTCATTTTGATCTCACCCAATTCATGTGGAGAGCACATTTACTCTTTTTTATCATCGATCCATTTAGTTATCTATTTATTGACGTCAACAAGAAGATCCTAGTGAAAATTATGCACCTACACTAGGATGGAGCCTCGGGCTATTTTTAGGTGGAAGTCTATTTTTAGATGATGAGCAGATTCTATTTATATATGTATGTCGACTATTATTATCCCTTAATAATAGTTGGACAATAAATATTAATCTATTCTCAATGAGCACTTGGAAATAGTTAACTGAAGTGGAAAATCAGTTAGCTATAGGAAATTCGAGTTCAAAGGTTGACTGGTGGTACATGCAAGTCGAATTAGTTGTAACAGAGTTATATGTGTAGTTATGTGAGTTGTAAAGTAGTTTAACTCAGTTAAGTGATTTAAGATCGGGTGTACTAGTTGTAACTGAACTTACACTAGTGAGAGATCATTGAATTAATTATTAATTAATTCACAATCAGTGGTCTCACATGCAACTGAATATTTACCACTGTTAACTACATGCATGTCAGATCCAATGGAGACCCAGTTGAGATAGCAGGTGAAAGGGACAGTTTGAATATCAATTGTGACATTAGTGATTGCACTCATGCAACCACACACACATTGTATGTGTCAATGAGGAATACACAGCCTGGGTAAGAGGGATTTATTCATTGCAGGGATTTCCATTAGCAGGGATTACGCAGAGGAGGTAGGTTGTCTGGAGGTAGTAAATTGGCACATGCATTTGCCAATTTTTGTATGACAGTGTGAGACGATTGTATATTGTACTGAGAGATCTTGGATTAGAGTTTGTATGATATTGTTTCATGATCCATGATATATACATAATATATGATAGTGGGGTTTTTATCTTTATGCTTTCCCGGTAAAACATCTGTGTTATGTGTGATTGATCTTTCTTCTTGATATTGCAATTGGCGATCGTGTTTTAAATTACACAAGAATATTTGTAGAAGCAATTTTGTATTTAACAGTGGAATATAATTATTAGATCAGGAGAATCCAGGAAATACATAAATTGTATTGAAATTTCTACATGGTATCAGAGCTCAGAAGATTGCAGAAGTTGAGTTTGTGACTGGATAGAATTCGAATTTGCAGAAAGACTTTATTGGTGCTACAGCTGATTCAAGATCGAAATGGATTTCAATGGCTTGAGGTTAGAGTATGCACTCGAGGGAAGATTGAACTACGTTTCTTGGAAGGACAGGATGGAGGCAGTACTCGAAGACAATGGCTTGAAGGAATTCATTGAAAAATATGTTCCTAAGCCAGATGTTGCAGATGCTGCAAATCTTGATGCATGGAAAAAGAAAGTGGCAAAGGTGAGGAGGATCTTGTTGGAGGGATTACGAGACCACATTTTCTCAAACCTCCATGGGAAATCCACACCATATGCAATGTGGAAGGCTTTGATGGATCTATTCCAAAACAATAGCAACCATAGGAAATTGGCGCTCAAAGATAAACTCAGGAAGATCAAGATGGAGAAGGGCGACTCCATTCCAAAATATCTCACGAAGTTTGTCCAATGTCGGGATGAGATGGGGAGTGTGGGAATAACAGTTTTTGAAGATGATTTGGTGAGCTTGGCGCTCCTAGGACTTCCCAAGAGTTGGCATAGTTATCAAGACTCTGTCAATGGAAGGGAAAAATTACCAGTTTGGGAATGACTATGGTCGGATCTAGTGCAGGAGGAGTTCAATTGAACACCAGAGATGGATCTTAATCAAAGCATGATGATGAAGAGGATTGTTCTTTGGCTTCCAAGGCAAGGAAAGGGAAGGGGAATAAATTCCATTCAAAATCCGAGTCTAAAGTCAAGAAGCTAGATTTGTCCAAAGTGAAGTGTTTTCACTCTCACGAACATGGGCATCTCGCTACTAACTGTCCGTGGAAGAAGAAGAACAAGAAGGTTGTTGGAGCTACATATGGTGAGGCCCTTGCCTCACAATTTGAACTTGACTTCTCCTTGATCGCATGCATGGAGTCAAGTGCATTGTGATCGGTGTGGTATTTGGATAGTGGTGCTTCCTTCCACATGACGGGAGATAAGGAGATTTTTAGTGACTTGGAGGAGAAAGATCTCAAAATGCATATTGAGATGGGCGAAGATGGACGATACAGTACAACTGGAATTGGTACCATTATCTTTCAGAGGGAGTCAGGTAAACCATTTCAATTGAAAGAATTTATGCATGTTCCAGGTCCGAAGAAAAACCTGGTCTTAGTCACAATGTTGGTGGACAGAGGCTATGGCGTTGTTTTCAGTGATGGAAAATATTTCCTGTGACATAAAACAACGGGTCAAGTCAAAAGGATAGGGATTAGAGTTAAGAATATCTGCAAGTGAGAGGTATATGGTTGCGCTGCCATGATGGGCAAGGCAGAAAAAGTGATGAGCCTGGATGAGGGTGAATTATGGCACAGACGATTGGGCCATCTTCATTATGGAGCCTTGAAAATCATCCAGAAAATATCTACTAGACTTCCAATTGGAACACTTGCTCAGATAGATCAGTGTAAGGGTTGCACCATGGGGAAGTATGTAAAGTCCACCTTTCATGAAAAGGAGAACCGTGCTTCGGTGATTCTGGAGAGAGTTCACACAGACGTGTGTGGGCCATTCTCGGTTGCTTCAACAACAAAACATAAGTATTATGTTATTTTTGTTGATGACTTTTCTCATAAATTTTGGATATTCTTCATGCAGAAGAAGGATCAAACATTCTCAAAGTTTTATGAGTTTAAATCATTGGTGGAGAAAGAGTCAGGGAAGCAAGTGAAGGCTCTGAGGAGCGATAATGGTGGAGAATAAATCTCTAATGAATTCAAAGGCTTCTGCAGCAAAGAAGGAATTCAAATAGAACTCATAGAACCTCATAACCCATAACAAAATGGGGTCACAGAGAGGAAGAATAGAACGATCATGGGGGCAGCACGAGCGATGTTTTATGATTAGGGCCTACCAATGCATTTGTGGGCGGAAGCATGCAACACTGCGATTTATGTGCTCATAGAGTACTTGTCATGAGTACACCTGAAGAAGCTTTCACTGGTAAGATGTTTCTCAATTTAAGATTTTTGGCTCATCTATTTATGTGCATGTGACCAAGAACGCTAGGAAGAAGCTGGAGACGACTGCTAAAGTTGGGATAATTGTGGGGTACATAGAAACACCTCATAATTATCGTGTGTATTTTCCTAACAGTAATATGACTGGTATGTGATGGGATATAAAATTCGATGAGGGGAAAGTCATGCGGTTGTCGCTTGAGAAGGAGCTAGACTTGCATGCAGAGGAGGAACTGCTCGTTCCCAAAGATGAGTCTCAAGATGTGGATCAGTCACATGAGGAGGTTCATGGACTGGGATTCACCAAAAGTGAAGCAGATGCAAACCTATACAAAATTGTGGTGGAGGGTAATATTTTAATCATTGTTCTTTATGTTGATGATTTAATACTGACTGGTGATGAGCAGCTGATACACTCATGCAAGGAGGACCTTGCAAAGGAATCGAGATGAAGGATATGGGCCTCCTTCATTATTTCCTTGGATTGGAAATATGGAAGCGAGATGGTGAACTTTTTATGTCTCAAGGAAAGTATGCAAGGGAGATATTGGGTAAGTTTCACATGGAGGGATGCAAACCCATCGATACTCCTCGTCCAGGAAACTGGAGGAAAGAGGATGCTACTTCTGAAGAGGCAGTGGATGCCACTATCTATCGACAGTTAATGGGTTCGCTAATGTATCTATTGAACACGAGACCATACATTTTATATGTGGTTAACCAGCTGAGTCAAGTGATGGTTAAACCTACCAAGCTATTTTGGAAGGCGGGCAAGCATGTCCTAAGATACCTAAGGGGAAAATCTGAGTATGGATTATGGTACAGACAGATAGATGAGGTGAAGTTGCATGGCTTCATGGATGCAGATTGGGTGGGCAACCCAATGAACATAAAGAGCACATCAGGGGGGATCTTTAGTATTGGATCTACAACTATTTCTTGGTACAACAAGAAGCAAAGATCTGTGGCACTGAGTTCAGCGGAAGCGGAATACATGGCAGTGAGTCAAGATACATGTGAGGCTATCTAGATGAGAAATATCTTGGTTGGTTTGTTTGGTTCTCCTTTAGATCCGACAGTGATTCATTTTGATAATCAGAGTTGCATTAAACTCTCGATTAATCATGTGTTTCATGATAGATCTAAGAATATAGATATCTGGCATCATCATATCAAAGATTGTATGCAGCAGAATATCATGTTGCTTCAGTACATTCCTACGGAATATCAAGATGCATACATTCTAACGAAGGCGCTCACTAGGAGCAAATTCGAATACCATAGAGACAGGATCGGGGTGAAGGATAATCCCTTTCTTGTTGAGAGGGAGTGTTGAGATTCAACAAGAAGATCCTAGTGAAAATTATGCACCTACACTAGGATGGAGCCTCAGGCTATTTTTAGGTGGATGTCTATTTTTAGATGATGAGCAGATTCTATTTATAGATGTATGTCAACTATTATTATCCCTTAATAATAGTTGGACAATAAATATTAATCTATTCTCGATGAGCACTTGGAAATAGTTAAATGAAGTGGAAAATCAGTTATCTATAGGAAATTCGAGTTCAAAGGTTGACTGGTGGGACATGCAAGTCGAATTAGTTGTAACTGAGTGATTCGAAGTTGTAACAGAGTTATATGTGTAGTTATGTGAGTTGTAAAGTAGTTTAACTCGGTTAAGTGAGTTAAGATCAGTTGTACTAGTTGTAACTAAACTTACACTAGTGAGAGATCAATGAATTAATTATTAATTAATTCACAATCAGTGGTCTCACATGAAACTGAAGATTTACCACTGTTAACTACATGCATGTCAGATCCAGTGGAGACCCAATTGAGATAACAGGTGAAAGGGATAGTTTGACTATCAGTTGTGACATTAGTGAGTGTACTCATGCAACCACACACACATTGGATGTGCCAATGAGGAATGTGCAGCCTGGGTAAGAGGGATTCATTCATTTCAAGGATTTCCATTAGAAGGGATTGTGCAGAGGAGGCAGGTTGTCTGGAGGCAGTAAATTGGCACATGCATTTGCCAATTTTTGTATGACAGTGTGAGACGATTGTATATTGTACTAAGAGTTCTTGGATTAGAGTTTTGTATGAGATTGTTTCATGATCCATGATATATACATAATATATGATAGTGGGGTTTTTAGCTTTATGCTTTCCTAGTAAAACATCTGTGTTATGTGTGATTGATATTTCTTCTTGATATTGCAATTGGCGATCGTGTTTTAAATTCTGCAAGAATATTTGTAGAAACGATTATGCATTTAACAGTGGCATATAATTGTTAGATCAGGAGAATCCAAGAAATACATAAATTGTATTGAAATTTCTACAGTGTTGAAAGGAATTGCATGGCCCAAAGACACTACATCCTTAATGTCTCCCATAAAACCATTAAGGATTGGACAACTAAACTAGAAAACATTGAGCATGAATTTGTTAACTACTATCCTATGGTTTTTAAATCCTTGGGCCTCTCCCTTGAAAGGTAATAGGATACTTAAAAGTGTCTTGATGTTGTGCCCTAAAATATTTTAATGGATAAACAATGGGGTTGTGACCTAGCATTGACCTTGGATGAGCTAGTTGTAGTGCTTCATGCAATGGAAGATAACAAAGCCCCTAGGATGGATGTTTTCCCCTATGAATTATACAAGGCTACTTGGGATTTTCTTGGTCATGACCTCCTTTGTGTGTATTAGGAGGCCTTTCACCAAGATTCTCTAGGTGCAAATATCAACCAAGAGCTCATCAGGGTTATCACTAAGTTTGGGGATCTCAAGATAATCATGAAATGACAACCTATGACCTTGCTCAACACATCCTACAAGATTTTGGCCAAATCCCTAACATTCTGGGTAAATCATACATTTATTTCTTTATTATTTATTTCAGGTTAGAGGTTCGACCTACACAATTGCTTTGGTCTAAGTCCCCTAGGAATTGATAAATTGTTGAAGTTTTACTTATACATCTAACAATTATGGTTCTTCTTTATTATTACAATCATTTATCACATTAGTTTTATAAATAAGATCACTGAAAGAGAGGCAATCGCAGAATCAATAGAGACACACAGATTATCCTGGGAAACCCTCATGGGAAAGAAAACCCAACAAAAAATTCCTCAATATAGATAGACCAAAGACTGAACAAAAGATCCTCCTCTACTCCTTCACTAGGAAGAGTAGCGCACCACTTGACCAAGAAATACCAAGAGATAGACCTAAAACCCTCCTTGACGTCACCCCCAATTACAACAACTACTCCTCCAAAACTTGTGCACTGCAAAGTTGAGTTTGTGTTTGTCCAAATGAGGCACTAGCCTCTCTTATAAATAGTGGTATGGCCAGCCTATAATTAGGTCTGGTCTGACCTGTCACTTTACCCTCTTAATTTACAATTAACTGTCAAGGAACAATAGGGACGACTTTTACAAAGGCACAATAGGGCCTAATTAATAAATATAATATAATAATATTATTCCACATTCCTTCTTAGGTAGAATATTCTTCAAAGTTACAATATTTCAACACTCCCCCTTAACAAGAAGGGTATTCTACTGACAACATTAATAACAATTGATTGGACTCAATACATCATCAAAAGGAGGGGACATTGTCATTCGCATTAGGAACATTGTCGGTCATATCTATAGGTCATCGAAAGTTTTTTGTCATCATCAATATCGGTATAAACTGAACATCATCATCATCTATAGCGTGGAGCTAGAGTAACATCATCATCATCAACAACATGAAATTGGAACATCAACATCATCAACAACATGAAGCTGGAACAACAACATCAATGGAAACAACAACATGGAGTTGGAGTAACATCATTATCATCATATGCATGAAGTTGGAACATCAACATCAATGGAAACAAAATGAGGCAGGTGCATCAACAACAAAATCTATGGTACTCTGATAGACTGTCCTTACCGGACCTTAGGAATCTGCCTATGAATCATAAGATTCCTTAGGATATAAAATCCTAACTGAGCTACAACGTGGTACTCTAAAAAAACATCCTTACCAGAGCTTCGGGATCTTCCAAGGAATCATAAGATTCCCTAGGATATAAAATCCTAATTGAGCTACCACTACTGAACACAGCTAGCATATACATGCACATGTACTCTGACAAACTATCCTTACCGGACCTTCGGGATCTGTCTAGGGATGATCAATCCCCTAGGATATAAAATCCTAACTAAGCTACCCGTTGTTGGTTAGGATACCATAGTATCATCAACATCACTCCCCCTTTCGAGGGAGGTCCTTTCAGACTACACCAATCTTGTCTCGGATGTAATCAAACTTCACAAGAGATAAAGGCTTAGTCAACACATCTACAACCTACTCATATGTGCCAACATACTGGAGCTTCACATCTCCCTTTTGTACCAAGTCACGAATGTAGTGGTACCGGATCTCAATGTGCTTCATCTTATCATGGAACATTGGGTTCTTTGTCATCTTTATGCAACTCTAGTTATCACAAAATATCACAATAGCATCCATCTCTAGGTCAAATAGATTTGTCAACAACTTCCGAAGCCATATGGCTTCACAACTGTAGGAACATGTTGCAATGTACTCTACTTCTGTCGTACTGAGAGTAATACTGGATTGTTTCCTGCTTTACCACGAAGTCATGGCTGGCCCCAAACTGAAACAACATTGTGAAGTGATTTTTTTGTCTAAAGCACTTCCAATCCAATCTTAATCAGTATAACCATACAATCTGAAGTCATGATCTCCAGTATAACAGAGACCATAATCTAATGTACCCTTAAGTTATTCATCACATGCTTTGTAGCTACAAAGTGAACATGTCTGGGATCCACCAGATACTGACTCAAGGTGTTCACAACAAAGCATATATATGGCCTAGTATTTGTCAAATACACCAACAAACCAATAATCTATCTATATAGAGTAACATAAACTAACTCTGAAGAAGTATCAACCATGAGCTTCAAATTCGTCTCCATGGGTGTGGCCATGGATTTACATCCCAACATGTCAAACTTCTTCAGTATTTCAACTACATACTTCCCTTGGTTAAGGAAAATATCTTATAGGCTCTTTCATACTTCAAGACCTAAGAAATAGTGCATTGGGCCTAGGTCCTTCATTTTAAATTCAATGACAAGCATCTTATTACAACCTGTGATGATATTTTCTTCATCTATCAAGAATAAGTCATCCACATATAGCAGCAATATAATTGGTCCATCATTCTTAATCTTGAAGTAAAGGTTGGGATCAAATTTACTCTTGGAAGAGCCCAAGCTCATCATAAAACTATAAATCCTTCTAGACCAAGCTCTTGGATCTTGCTTCAACTTGCAGACATGAGTCTTCTTGTACTGTACTTCGAAGCCAAATTTCCACATCACATTGTACTAATCTAGTACACTTGCTCGACTGCAACTCAATTTGCAAAATCATGTGTTGGTTCTATGTTCTTTTTGCAAAGAACTATTGGTCTCACTACCTGAGAGTATGTCCTCTACTTTTTCTGCAATTGTTCCTTCTGGAACCGAGACTCTGTACCTACAACTATTATTTTTGAAGCTGAGAATGACTGCTTTATTCTCACTTTAGTTGTTGGACTCTGAGAGTAGCTCCTCTACTCCATCACGACAACAACTTCATCTGAAACTAAGAGTTTCTCAATGACTGACACTGAGGGTAGCTTATCCTCTTTTTATGGAGGTAACTCAATCTTCTATTGTAGTCATGTCTCCAAGGCCTGACTAATGTACTACACCAACTGGCACTGGAGATAACTTAATCTCAAATATAGGGATTTTCATACCTTCTTGTTACACATTATTTTGGTCATCTTAGTGATCCATTGACAACATGTGTTCATGTTCCAAAAATAGCCTTTCTTCATGAGGAAAGTGACTAAATTTCTCTTCTAAAAAACCTTATTAAAGAAGGTCATCGCAGGCTGCTCCATATGCAGTATGCGATGATGCCTGATCGCCGCCCTCTACTATACAACTGGCTTGCAACGTCTCCACAGGCTGCTCTACAGCTAGGGTGTGACGATGTCAAGAGGCTAAGAAAAGGTCAAACTTCACGAAAGTTCTAGAAGAGGATCTTCTAGAAGATGAGGTGGCATCCATATGGTTGGGATCCTACTTGCTTCTCTGATTTGGTGGGATCATCCTAATCTCTTCAACCATCTCTCTTTTCCCTATATAAAGAGGGATTTCTCATGGAAAAGGCTAAGGTTAATGAAGGTTGATTCAAGCAAGATTAATATTGAATAGACTAAGAATTGGATGAGGAATTGTACTTCAGTTCATACTTGAGAGATTCATTTCAGTTTACCAAGTCATTGCGGATATTCTTCATTCAAGGATTGGAGCAAGTGTGTACGTTGTAGAAAAGGGTCATCAGAAGGGGAACTTGCAACATCAAGGCTTTGGTTGTAATCTCCACTTTCATTTTAATATGATACAGCGATATGTTTCTTTCCCATAAAACTTGCTTTGTTTTATTGCATGATTCCTTGATCACATGCATAAGTTCTCGTTGAGTATATTATATCGCTTTCACTTTGGTTGGCTTGTGTTCCCTTGCAGATTCAATATCACAGGAGCATTGGAGTGGAGCTAGGATGACAACAAGAAGAGAAAGTGATATTTAAACGGTATTTTGCCCATCTCTTGTTAGATAGTAAACTCAATGATTAGAGCTTAGGGAAATCATCCTATTTTGTTCTATTTTGTTCTAGATCTAGGTGGATCTAGGGAGATCTGTTTATGTCTGCATTTACCGATAAGTCCCATAACACTTCTCCATATGAATCTCATACTGTGTCGGCTTCTTTTAATGAATCATGTTTGTTCTATATATATTTCTTCTGATTACTAGAGAAAGTATCTCATCATATTCTTCTCCCTCTTGCTGGGAGAATTTTATGGACACAAATCAGGCTTATGCGTCTCTATGAATGGTCCTGGGAGGTTGCTCCTCCTTACTGGATTGTGAGGGTTGACTCCTTCTGATCTGGTACTTGGTGGGGTCGCCTGCCTCACCACTGATGGAGCCACCTGCTTCTCATGATATGGTTCATCAATGCTATATGGATTTTCATTCTGCAAATTGTCACAGGACCATATTGTTCTCTTCCTAGTTACTGCAATGGTTATGGGTATGCCCTTTCGGCCCTACTAAATTTTTCTTCTCCCTCTGAGTATTGATTTCTTCTAAGTCTACAAAAACTTCAGTCTTTGCAGGATATACTTGGTGTTGAATACCAATTCTTAATATGAAAAGATGAGTCAGAATTCAAATGAATTCTCCTTTCTATAAAGGTGGCTTCATTATCCATTGACTAAGTCTACTATGATTTATATTCTAATGTCCAATCATCTTTGGAGCCTTCTGATCCTTACAATCAATCTCCATATGAGATACTTTGTATCTCAAAAAGTAGCTTATTCTTCATCTTCTTTGGTACATGGATGTATACGGTCATGTATACAACTTGGATAGTCTGCTCCATGTCTCATCTAATATGTTTCCTCCTGCAATCATCACTATATCTTCCTCAGGGTTATCACATGTGACCTTCTCGGAACAAGAACAACAAGGGAGAAACAACAGACAAGAATAATACTCTTTCTAATAATAATAAAAGCAAAAGTGAGAATGATCATCACAATAGCTCCTTTAGAGCTATCACTTACCCTTAGGTATCCCAGGTGCCGAAACACCAAAACATCAAGACTCTAATCACGCTACACTATTTCGGGGTTTTGCAAGTCGGGATTTCGGGACTAGCGAGTACAAGGAAATTGACCCTTGGGTTTCCCGGTTGCCGAAACACCGAAACGCCAAGAATCATCCATGCTAGACCTTTTCGGGGTTTCCTACTTCAGGATTTCGTGATTGGCGAGTACAAGGGAACTTACCCTTGTATTTCCCGGGAGCCGAAATGACGAAACACCAAACTCTAACCCGGCTATACCATTTCTGGGTTTCGCAAGTTGGGAATTCGCGACATGCGAATACAAGGGAATTTTCCCTTGGGTATCCCAGTTGCCGAAACGCTGAAATACCAAACTCTAACCATGCTATATCATTTCGGGATTTCGTGAATCAGGATTACGTGACATGTGAAGACAACGACACTTTCCCTTGGGTATCCCGGGTGCCGAAACGCCGAAATACCAAACTCTAAGGGAACCATTCTTTCTGGTGCAAGATTTCCAAACTTAGGCTATAAAATCCTTCAACAGATTCTTGGGTAATTATCACCAGGCTGGGTGACCTGACTGAAAGGCCTTCTTAAAGCATCGAGCTATGAACTCTGTGACAGGGGTGAGGTAAGCTTAGGTATTTATTTAAAAATAGTGGTCCTTTCATGGAACTCATCCGGATCTGGAATATGATGGAGCTTCCCGGAAGGAGGTGCCTTCGGGAAAACAACCCAGGGCATGGCTTGGGTCAAGTACATGGGACATATCTCCAGGGAACGAGCTCAAAATCAGAACTTATTCAGTCTATACGTAAATCGATTATAGTTATATAAGTATAAGTATGCATTCATTGTTGTTGATCGAAACACCAGGCAAACACTTCTCTGCAGAAATCGACCATCTATAAACACACAAACATGAGCATGCATTTCAAGAACATTCAAATTTGAAATACAAGACATGAACACTTATCAAAAAACACCAGGTGTAAAGAAACTATTGAGAGGGGTTCTCATTTCCACCCAACCATAGGCTCAGTGACTCCAAAAGGATTTACCACTAGCCACCCTTGAGCTAGACCACGATGCTTTGAGACTCGGTCTCTTACTTCCCGCTCGTCGGAAGTCCAAGACGAAGGTTACTCTCCTTCTCCTCTGCTCATGACTCACTATATTTCCCGGAGTTCCTCTGGTTCTCCCTCCGCGATTCCTGTTGCATGTGTGTGTCTGTATGCCCCCTTCTCTCCCCCCCTCCCTTCCACACTTCTTTCCTCCTACGAGGTTGCGTGTGGCATGAAATTCCCTGTCTGATGGTCAGGTTTGAGAGCTTCTATAGATGGGAGGTTCACCCCATCCTCTCATTTACTCTTGAGGAGCCTCCCCACCTACCATCTGGGTGGGTAAATCATTTCGGGGTCTAAGAGTGAGCTTGGGTTTTCCCGAGCACGTACAAACCAGTATGGTTTTGGTTCGGTGGAAGTTAACGTAGCCACTCCCGGCCCCTTCCACCACCTCTCATCAGTGATTGTGGTCTCTTTTCAGCACATCCCCCTCTCAGCAGTCATGCAACATACATTCATACATCATTTACATTCCTCATACCTTTTATACTAAGGTCCATTAAATCAAACATTCACAATCTTTGAGTTTGCCATAGTTCTTGGCCAGTATAGTTATTTTTACAGACTGGGGGAAACAGGGTGTTACAATTCCCTCCCCCTTTTAAAGGAACATCATCCTCGATGTTCTATCTATCAATAGAACGTGTAGGTACAGAAGTAAACAAAATCGGATGTGCCTGTTTCATGGCATCTTCCATTTCCCATGTAGCCTCATCTGGGCCAAAATGTTTCCACTGCACCTTGACCTGTGCAATGGTTCAGTTCCTGAGCGGGGTTTCCTTTCTGTCTAGTATGCATTGAGGTTCTGGTAAGAATTCTCCCTCCAGTTCCACTTGGATCACAGACCAGTCAATTATATGATTATAATCATGTACATATTTCTTCAATAATGAAACATGGAAAACATTATGTGCTTTTACTGTGGGAGGAATTTCTAGCCTATAGGCTACAGGTCCCACTCTATCTAGAACTTCAAAGGGTTCACAATACCGAGGTGCCAACTTGGCACAGGCTCCCATCCTCAAGGAACTCTTACTGGGCCTAACTCTGAGGTATATGTGGTCTCCCACCTTGAACTCTCTTGGGGTTCTCTTTTGGTCAGTGTAACTTTTATGTCGGTTCTGAGCGACCTTTAGATTTTGTTTTATCTAATTCACGTGTTGTTCCATTTCTTTCAACATGTCGAGTCCAATAGTAACTATGTTTACAGGATTACTCCAATTGACTGGAGTATTGCACGACCTACCATAGAGGACTTCGAAAGGGCTCGTCTTCAGGGATTCTTGGTAGTCGTTGTTGTAGGCGAATTCCACCAGAGGCAAGAAATCTTCCCACTTTTTGGGTTGATGCATTGCATGCATCCTGGGCATGTCTTCTAATATTTGATTTACCCTTTCCGTTTGTCCATCGGTTTGAGGGTGATAGGCTGTGCTAAATAGTAATTTGGTCTCCAAACCAGCCATCAGTGATTTCCAAAAGTTGGAAGTAAATTTCGTGTCTCTGTCAGACACAATCTCTTTCGGCATACCATGCAGTCTGAATATCTCCTTCATGAATATGTTGGTGATGTCTATTGCCTTACAAGTCGACTTGACAGGGATAAAATGAGCGGACTTGCTCGATTTATCCACCACTACCATGATGGCGTCATTCTGTTTGGTCGAGGTTGGTAATCCAGTGACGAAATCCATGGAGATGGTTTCCCATTTCCATTCTGGGATTGGTAGAGGTTGTAATAATCCTGCTGGGTGTCGATGTTCTTCTTTTACCTGTTGGAATTCTATGCATTTGGCTAAGTACTCAGCTATGTCTTTCTTCAATCCAGGCCAATAGAATTGTTTCCTGGTGGCTGTGATCATCTTCTGGTATCCTAGATGACCAGTGTAGGGTCTTTTGTGCAGTTCATCCATTATGAACCTCTTCAAGTCATCACAATCTGGGATATACAATCTATTTATGTAAGTGGGCAGACCTCTTTCCATCATCTGGTAGCCTCCATACTTTATCCCTGTGGGTTCTTGTTGTAGGTACGAGGTCACGGTCTGGAAGAATGTGTCTGTCTCTTGTGCATTTCTGACTCTTTCCTTGACATCTGTCTCGCAGGTGCTTACCGCTGCTAGGTGAATTGTTTTCATGCTTCTGCTAAGGGCATCGACCACCCTATTTTCCTTTCCCTTAATATGTTTGATTTCAAAATCAAACTCGCTGAGGAGGGCCATACACCTATCTTGTCTGGCATTGAGTTTTGGTTGGTCAAACAGGTATTGCAATCCACAGTGGTCTGTCATAAGTACAAATTTTCTTCCCAGGAGGTAATGCCTCCACATTTTCAAGGCATGCACTATGGCGGCCAGCTCTAGATCATGGGTCACATAGTTGACTTCGTGCTCATTCAATTTTCTGGATTCATAGCAGATCACACTTCCTTCTTGCATAGGACTCCTCCGAGCCCTTCCTTATAGGCATCTGTCCATACAAGGAAATCAGCTTCGGGGTCGGAGATCTTTAGCATGGGTGTGTGGGTCAGTAGATGTTTCAGGGTTTGAAATCTTTCTTCACATTTTGGTGTCCACGTGAATTTTGTCTCCTTCTTATGGAGGGCAGTGATTGGACTCCCAATCTTGAAGAATCCTTTTATAAATCTCCTATAGTATCCTGCCAAGCCCATAAAGGATCTGATATCTGAAACGTCCTTCGAGGTAGGCCGTTCCCTGATAGACCTGATCTTATCAAGGTCTACTGCTACCCCTTCTTCAGATAGGACATGGACCAAGTAATGTATTTTCTTCTGGAAAAAGTCACACTTGCTAAATTTGGCATAGAGATGATGTTCTCTTAGCACTTGAAGCACAAGCCTAAGGTGTTCCTCATGTTCCTCTCTATTCTTGGAGTAAATTAATATGTCATCAATAAAAACCAGCACAAATTTGTCTAGGAATTTGCTGAGCACATTGTTCATCAAGCACATAAAAGTGGCAGGGGCATTGGTCAATCCGAATGGTACTACCACAAACGTGTAGTGACTATATCTCGTCCGGAAAGCATTTTTGTGGATGTCTTCGCCCTTGATTCATACTTGGTGGTATCCAAATCTCAAGTCAATCTTTGAGAAGATAGAGGCACCTCCCAATTGATCGAACAAGTCATCAATCCTAGGTAAGGGGTACTTGTTCTTTATGGTTACCTTATTGAGTTGTCTATAATCTATACACAGTCGGAGGGTACCATCTTTCTTTTTCACAAACAGGACTGGTGCTCCCCATGGAGACACGCTGGGCCGGATATAGCCTCTGTCCATCATTTCTTTCAGTTTTAATTTAAGTTCAACTAGCTCAGGTGTGCTCATCCTGTAGGGTGTCCTAGACACTAGCACCACTCCTGGTGCAAGTTCTATTGAGAAGTCGATGTCCCTTCTCGGAGGTAAACCCAGTACCTCTTCCGGAAATACATCTCTATATTCTCTCAGTGTGGGGTGGTCTTCGAGGCTTGGTTTGTCACCTTCAATTGTTTTCAACACTTGTATTGCATATAGGGGACATCCTTTTCTGCAATACTTTCTCATTTGAAGAGATGATATTTGTCTCACCAAGACAGGTTTTTGGATCCCTTGCAGGGTTATTCTCCTTCCTTCCTCACTTACACATTCCAAGGTTTTATGGTAACAGTCTAGTTTCGCTTTATGGGTGGCTAGCCAGTCCATACCAATCAACAGATCATACGATCCTAGGGGTAATATGTTAAGGGTTGCTTGGGTGGGGAATTCACCCATAATGAATTGGCAAGATGGTATGACCTCCGCTACCCTTCTTTTGGTGCCAGTGGCTAACTGTACCAACCATGGCTTGGCGTTTTTATGTGGCTGTAGTTTACATTTATCCACAACCTTAGGGGCTATATAACTCAAATTTGAACCAGGGTCAATCATAATAGACACTAGATGGTTGGTTACCATACCTTCGATTTCCACCACTGAAGCTTGGTGGTCAGCTTGGTTATTGTCCAAGGCTACATAAATTTGCGGTACACTTCTGGCCACGTTATTGACGGTGGTATCTTCTTGAACGTTGTAAATTCTTCGGCTGTTCTGTTGTCGGTGCGGGCAGTCCCTTAGTAGATGTTCTTCTCCACAACCCCAACATTTCAAAGGTTCTCTCTTTGGGTTATCAGTCTTTACTGGGGTAGATCCAGAAATTTTATCTCCGCTCAAGGAGGGAAGGTTCTGCCGGTGTACACTTCGGGCTGGAAAGCTCATCCTTGAGTTCTTTTTATAGTCCTTAAATCTTGGGGATTTAAACCCCCTTTTCTGGAATCCCGAACTATTCTTTTTCTTCCAGCCTTCGCAAGGTCTTGTCCGTTGCCCAAGCTATTCATAACAATATTTTTCCTTTCGGATAGTATCTTCTAGGGTCTTTGGTTCGTCAAATTCAATCTTGTTCTGATAGTCCTTACGTAGTCCACTGATGAATCCTTGCACCTTTTCCTTTTCTTCTTTTATGTAGGGTACATACCTCAGCAACTCGAGAAATCTGTTGACATATTCCTCTATGGTGAGTTGCCCCAGCTTGAGTTCATAGAATTCTTTAGTCTTTTCGTCGAAGTATTTTTTCGACGGATATTTCTTCCTGAAGTATTTCTCAAACCGTTCCCAAGACAGGTCTTCTTCGTGAATCCCTTTTACATTCTTAAGGTCTTCCCACCAAATAGAAGCCTTTCCATTCAAGTTGAAGGTGGCTACTCGGGCCTTCAAGTTTTCTGAGAAATCATGGACTCTAAAATACTTCTTTAGCCCAAGAGTCAGGCCTTCGCTTCCTCTCCCTTCTTTATATCACCATCGAAGGAGGGTAGTTTGGCCTTCTTGAACTCTTCGATATTATGACTCTTGGAAAGTTTCTTCTTCTTTTGTTTTCTTCGGGAATGAGAACTAGTTCTACTGCTATAAGATCCCTCCAAGTCGCCAGCTTCCTTTCCAAAATAATCGTCTGAAGCTTGTCCCTTATCTCTGGGGTGGACCTTTCTCGAGGTGCTCCTCTCAGTGTGGCCACTGACATGACCATGTTTCTGTGTCTCAGGTTCATGTTGCAATTGCCTTTGTATGTCGGATAAGCTCTACAGTAAAACTGCATTAATTTATGTTTTCTTCTCTTGCTCTTTTATCATCCTTTCATTGTCAGCCTTGTAGCTCTGTAATTCGACCATGAGGCTCCTCACCGTCTCAGCTAGATCTGGAGGGGTCCCTACCGCCCTCCTTTCATCAAACTCTTTGCCTCTATTATGGGAGCCCCCCCCCCACTTCATGGTGAGTCACCATTCTATACGTCTGTAATTTCCCGTAGTTGATCTTCCACTTGTGTGCAAAAGAAAAACGTTGGTTGTTAGTCAATATTTATATTCATTTATGACCAATACATAATTCATATTTTTCACATGCATACACACAATAGGGGTTTTTCATTCTTAACTTCGACTTTTGATCAAGGGGGTTAAGATAGATGGTTACTCCTGTTAAGAGTGCTTCAAATGGAATCTTTGCGCAACCCGTTCATGAGCCCAAGCAGGCCAAGTGTTATAACCATGCTCTGATACCAATTTGTAACACACCCACTATGGGAGCTAAGATTTTTCGCCTTTTTCTTTCCTCTTCATTGTCGAGGGACAGAGTTCTCGAATTCTTACGGGGTTCTGGCATAGGCTAGGTCTTCCAATCGGGACCTTCACCCAACCAATTCACGGGTTCTTTTGTTGAAAAGTTCGTCGTGTATAATTCACGCACCAAGAGTAGGATTTACTTCCACATGTCCATCGGTTGTGACCCCAGGCTAAGTCAAGAGGCGCCTTTTGCATTTTAGGACTTCAAAAACCAGGAGTTTGAAATGCAAAGGAGTCGAGTCCTTCGACATCCCGAAACCCGAAATCCTATTCACACCAAGCCTGCTCCGGGATTTCACCTATTGGGACTTCCCGTACTGGGATTTTGCTATGCATGAAGACGAGGGTTCATACCCTTCCATTTCCCAGGTACCACAACACCGAAGCCAATATATCTACTAGGTTCATTTTAGGGTGTCGCGAGTCGGGAGTTCACGATATGCGAAGACAAGAGGTTTTCCCTTGGGTATCCTGGGTGCTGAAACACCGAAACACCAAACTCTAGTCACGCTATACCATTTCGCGTTTTCTCACATCGGTATTTCGTGACATGCGAGGATGAGGGGCCTCGCATCTAGGATATTCGGGAGCCAAAACTCCGAAGCTCATATATATCCACTAAACTCACTTTGGGGTTTCGCATGTCAAGATTTCGCGATGTGTGATGACAAGAGATCTTGCATCTGAGTTTCCCGGGAGCTGAAACTCCAAAGCTCATGTATATACGCTATGCTCGTTTCGGGGTTTCGCAAGTCGGGATTTTGCGATGTGCGATGACAAGAGGTCTCACATCTGAGTTTCCTGGGAGCCGAAACTCCAAAACGCCAATATATATATATANTATACATAACACTAAGTTCATTTCGGGGCTTCGCAAGTCGGGATTTCGCAACTGGCGAATACAAGGAACTGGCCCTTAGGATTCCCGGGTGCCGAAACATCGAAACATCAAACTCTCGCCACGCTATTATCATTTCGGGGTTTCACAAGTCGGGATTTCGGGACTAGTGATTTCAAGAGAACTTACCATTAGGTATCCCGGGTGCCGAAACACCGAAACATCAAGACTCTAATCACGCTACATTATTCTGGGGTTTTGCAAGTTGGGATTTTGGGACTGGCGAGTACAAGGAAACTGACCCTTGGGTTTCCCGGTTGCCGAAACACCAAGACTTATCGACGCTATACCTTTTTGGGGTTTCCTACTTCGGGATTTTGCGATTGGCGAGTACAAGGGAACTTACCCTTGGATTTATCGGGAGCCGAAATGCCGAAACACCAAACTCTAACCTGGCTATACCATTTCGGGGTTTCGCAAGTCGGGAATTCACGACATGCGAATACAAGGGAATTTGCCCTTGGGTATCCCGGGTGTCGAAACGCCGAAATACCAAACTCTAACCACGCTATATCATTTCGAGATTTCACGAATCGGGATTACGTGACATGTGAAGACAAGGACACTTGCCCTTGGGTATCCCGGGTGACGAAACACCGAAATACCAAACTCTAAGGGAACCATTCTTTTTGGTGCAAGGTTTCCAAACTTAGGCCATAAAATCCTTCAATGGATTCTTGGGTAATTATCACCAAGCTGGGTGACCTGACTGAAAGGCCTTCTTAAATCATCGAGCTATGAACTCTGTGACAGGGGTGAGGTAAGCTTAGGTATTTATTTAAAAATAGTGGTCCTTTCAAGGAACTCATCCGGCTCTGGAATATGATGGAGCTTCCCAGAAGGAGGTGCCTTCGGGAAAACAACCCAGGGCATGGCTTGGGTCAAGTACATGGGACAGCTCTCCAGGGAACGAGCTCAAAATCGAAACTTATTCGTTCTATATGTAAATCGATTATAGTTATATAAGTATAAGCACGCATTCATTGTTGCTGATCGAAACACCAGGAAAACACTTCTATGCAGAAATCAACCATCTATAAGTGTACAAACATGAGCATTCATTTTAGGAACATTCAAATTTGAAATACAGGACATGAACGCTTATCAGAAAACACCAGGTGTAAAGAAACTACTGAGAGGGGTGCTCGTTTCTACCCAACCGTAGGCTCAGTGACTCCAAAAGGATTTACCACTAGCCACCCCCGAGCTAGACCACGATGCTTTGAGACTCAGTCTCTTACTTCCCGCTCGTCAGAAGTCTAGGACGAAGGTTACTCTCATTCTCCTCTACTCATGACTCACTATATTTCCCAGAGTTCCTCTGGTTCTCCCTCTGTGATTCCTGTCATGTGTGTGTGTATCTGTATCCCCCCTTCTCTCCCCCCCTCCCTTCCACACTTCTTTCCTCCTACGAGGTTGTGTGTGGCATGAAATTACCTGTTCGATGGTTAGGTCTGAGAGCTTCTACGGATGGGTGGTTCGCCCCATCCCCTCATTTACTCTTGAGGAGCCTCCCCACCTACCATCCGGGCGGGTAATTCATTTCAGGGTCTGAGAGTGAGCTTGGGTTTTCCCGAGCACGTATAAACCAGTACGGTTTTGGTTCCGTGGAAGTTAACGCAACCACTCCCGACCCCTTCCACCACCTCTCATCAGCCATCGTGGTCTCTTTTCAGCACATCCCCCTCTCAGCAGTCATGCAACATACATTCATACATCATTTACATTCCTCGGACCTTTTATACTAAGGTCTGTTAAACCAAACATTCACAATCTTTGAGTTTGCCATAGTTCTTGGCCAGTATAGTTATTTTTACAGACTGGGGGAAACAGGGTGTTACATTCAACCTATCTCTCTATTAGTCATCGCAAATCTAATGCATCAATTTGTTTAATTCCATTCAACAAGGTTGTCTCCTAGCTCTCTCATTATATGTTATGGTGATAGAATCTCTTGGCTACTTGATTAATTCCATTGTGCCCCTTTAACAAGTTTAGGGAATTCCCCTTCTTGATCCTTCTAGGGGGGTACTTGCCAATGGTCGGTTAAAAAATGATTCCTTCCTAACTCTAGGATCAACAATCCTAGGATGCCACTATGGAGTGCCTGGACTTTTTCTACTCCACCTCGATCTCTGTTATCCAATGGGATAGGACCCGGTGCTACAAAAAGATTCAAAGGTCACTACATGCATGGCTAGGCTCCCTTAGTTGGTCTCTTCTAAGGTAGCCTACGACTAACTGGAAAAATATCTTTATAACTTTATGGGCTAAGCCTGACAAATAGCCTAACTTCCACATAACCAATTGGAATCTTTGTTATAGCCCCTTGAAAATGGGTGGCTTGAGGATTATCAAGACTAGAATGTAGGGGTGGTTGCTCTGTGCTAAATGGGTGATTTGAGTTGTTGAAGGCCAAGAAGCTTGGAAAATCCTTCTAAGACATCTCATTAGGAAAGACTGGCTCTTGGGAAGAAATTCCTAGCAATTCCTCTCATTTCAAACCATATTGCTAACCCACTTCAAGGTCAAAGTTTCCAATGCTTTTCTTCTAGAAAGTATTTGGAAGGACCAGTAGGTGCCCAATCCTTTCTTAGCTTAGAAGAAGCCTTCCCTATGATTCACCAGGTTGTCTTTTAATGAGCACAACGTATGGCGGTCACAATTGAGTTTGGTTGAAGGGAAACCTTTGGCCGAATCCTCATAGTTCTTCGCCCTAAAGTTTTTTTAGAGAGGCATTTAGTGTTCCAATTATTTGTATAACAATTCCTCCAAGGAGTGGATTCCATGGCCTAACCTAAAACAAAAAATTATGTTGAATAACTTGAACAAATTATTGTGAATCACATTAAAGGTCTCATCCTATAATACCTTTAGCTTGAGCTTGGCCTCCTATTTCCCCACACTTGGTGACACAACTTGAAATGGGGCAAGACCATATATTTAACACGCTATACGTTGACTATGGTTTACAAGTAAAATTTCCTCAGCCTTGCCTTGAAGGCCAACATAGTAAAATTTGGCACTTGCTTTCAAAGCAAAGAACTTGGTTATTTTGCCTCAAAACTACCAGGAGCCTTGTTATTGAACCTAAAAGGGCATTCTTTCCATGGAGCTTGGTGATGGGTGGTATCCCTATTAACAAAAGATTGACTTAATTGGGTGTGTAAAACTTGTAGTGTTCGCAATGTGGCCATGCCAAAATCTTGAAACATCTCTTCTAGTTCTTTCTACTTGCTTGGAAGGCTTCAACATGGGCAAAATTTGTGTGTCAACCATTTTTGTTAACCTCCCTATCATGGCAAACTACAATGCTAGGTTCTCTCCTTCCCCGGGCCATGGTGTTTTAGGTTGTTTGGATGATTTTCATAGTTGAAGTGTTTTTTTGGATTTGGAAACAATGCAATCACTCCTTGTTTAATGATGATGTGGTGTCTCACCAATTTTCTTGGTATGATGTTGCGTTTATACATGTTAACTTGATTGAAATATAGTCCCATAAGGTGTTGTTCAAGATGGAGCACCTCCCATTGTTATTGGATTATTGGCACAAATCCCCATGCACCATGAGCAGGGTGCCTTTGGACCCACTTGGCATTTACCTTCCTATTGTATTCATTGCATCGAGGCCATTGGGGCCTCTCTCTCTGTTAGACCTGATGGGTCCAAATTTGTTGGTTTCATTGGCTCTTCTTGCAACCGACATCAACGCGAGGTGGGTTGACAAGTTTGCGCACGACAAGAGAATGTAGTTGGAAACCTAGACCCTTACAGATGGAAAAGCATATCCCCACATTAGCATTAGCCATTTTGGAGGGGCCCAAGCCCCTCAGGCTACCGACTAATGGGTGGGACCTTGTGGAGGTCATGAATGTTGATTCTCCAAATACGCGTGGAAGAAAGACCCTAGACAACCATAATTAACTTCTTCTTGCAGCTAGCATGATCACTTCTGACATAAACCAACTCTTTCTTTTTGCACTTGCTTCTGACATTGATTACAATGAGATGTTTTTGCTTGTGCCAACTTCACTTTTTGAATTTTACTCTAAGGGTTGAATAGCTATCCACTTTACTTGGTATTAAAACTTATACGTATTAATAAATTTATTTATTTATATTAAAATAAAAAACCATAATTATAAAAAACATTAAAATATTCCATAATATCTAAAAGCAAAAAAAACATACTTAAGAAATGAATTTCACACTGGCTGCTCATAGCAGAAACACGTACTTCCCAATTATTCCTAATTAAAAGTATAATATTTTTAAGCATTTTTTTACATGTTTATTATTATAAAAGTATTAGTTTACATGTTTATTTTACAACCATTAATTCTCTCACTATTATAAAAGGCATCAGTTTACATGTTTATTTTTTTACTTTTACTTAATCATATTTAAAATTTATTATGGTGGTCAACTGATTGCCACATCTAAATGATTAACAAAGTCAGAATAAATAGAGAAATGCCATGTACAGTAGTAAGTTTCATTTTATAACTGAGTTTCATTTTCTGAACCAACCAAAACCTTTAGACATTCACCAAACATGGGTTTGAAACTACAACACATCATATTTTATAGTAAAAATACAAAAAAAGAAATATATTGTACAGTGAAGGCAGCTTTAATTTTGGTAATAAATTAATCAAACCTAATCATAGTCCACTTGCTTATGACACTATAACATTGCCACGAAATTGCCTCACAAAAGGGTGACCACATGAATAATCGTAGTMAACCATTAAATTCCCTAAAAACTCACTTATAAAATAGTATTGGATTAAACTAGCACAGCAGCAAAATAGTTGYTGGTGAACRTGGAAAGGCTAAGAAGATGAAATGAATCTATCTGCCCATTGTCAATAGGTGTACRCCTTTCGGCGTAAATATAGAGAATGGTAATTTTTTCTAAGGGTGRTGATAAAAGTTTGGAAAATTTTATGAAATGTATACATMTGCCTTGATCTCCCACAGATCGGTTCTAAGTAACAGCCGCTACCAACCATGTTTCTGCACTTTTTATACTCTACACCCTCTGAATGGAAACACCATATCTAATTATTGATCAATTTAGATAGAAATGGTGTCTACTGTTGTGTAACTTTCATTTTTCAGTTTTTTTCAATAAAAAATTTGCTCAATTATATCAGTAAATATAATTTATTTACATCATTAAAATCTATGCATAACTAAAATAGATACAAGAGACACCAGAAACAAACAGTCCCAAAAAGAAAAAACAAGAAAAACTCATTCCCTTCTTCAATTTGGATCATATAAACCGGAACTAAAATAAATCAAGAAGATATCATCAAAGACAAAACTGAACCAACTGAGAGGGAAAAAACTTTCTACGATAAGTAGAATGCTATATAAAACATAACTCCAACTGAATAAGTAGAATGCTATATAAAACATAACTCCAACTGAAGATAAGTACCATACACATTTACCTTCCAGTTATTTCATTCATCCAGCACACAGTACATTGCATCCATGCCCTGTAATCAATGACTGCCTCGGGGAAACTCTTGAAGGTCGGCCTACTATCACTTTCATTTTAGTAATGGAAATATGTGCACTAACAATGGATGTGGAAGCACATTGTTATATTCTGAAACCCACTTTATTTACAATGAACCGTGAAGATTTCCTGCCTACCTACCGTCCAATTCACTGATGGTGACATCATTTATGGAAGGAACCAAATGATTCTGTGTAGACGCAGACGACACAGATGATACGGCGGCAGACGGCCCTGACTGAATCCCACTGCCGACTGTGGATCCTCCGTTGCTGCTCTCACTACCTTTCACAAATGCGGGCTTTGTTGGATCTGCTAATGTCACAGAAGCGCTGGAGATCATCAATATAACATTAGACATAATTGGACGGAGGCCTGCATCACCTTGTACGCATAGAAGGGCAACGTGAATGCATCTTAAAGCTTGCTCCTGCCTGCATGTTTCTGCCAATGTCGAATCTATCGTATTTGGAAGACTCCCTCGCTTGTACAATCTCCATGCCTGCATCACATCCAAAGCAAATGCATACTCACTTAACATTTCCATTATCTGCAACCACTGTTGCTCATACGAAAAAAAAGCATGAGTGAATTGAAGTCTCACCCATTCTAATAGGCTTTGTATTTCATCGGGAAAATTTATATCACTGTTTTTCCTTCCACTCACAATCTCAAGGACTAGCACTCCAAAACTATAGACATCAACCTTTACAGATAGTTGCCCCCGCATTGCATACTCTGGCGCCATGTAACCGCTGCATAATCCAACGAAAATTTCTCCAAATAAGTGGGCTGTTCAGTGTGGCTCAATCTCATGATTGCATAAATATGAACTGTTCATAAATTGAATTAGAGAAGGGTAGAGGGAAATATTCCTACTATGTCCCTGCAACTCTTGTGTGGATATGAGTCTCGTCTTCGGGAAAGAGTCTTGCTAACCCAAAGTCTGCTATCTTGGGATTCAATCCCTCATCAAGCAAAATGTTGTTTGCTTTAATGTCTCTGTGAATGATTCGCAACTGCGAATCCTCGTGAAGATAAAGAAGACCACGAGCTATTCCCATTATGATGTTATAGCGCTTATGCCAATCAAGATGTTTCTTCTTCTCTGGATCTGTATTTTAAGAATACCAAATTTGAAAAATCTAAATAATCAATCTCAGTGAAAGATTTATCATCTTTCCCTCAACCAAAAAATTCCAAAATGACGTACCAAACAGGAAGGTGTCAAGACTCTTGTTTGGCAAATACTCGTAAACAAGCAACCTTTCTGGTCCCTCGGCGCAACACCCAAGCAGCTTTACCAGATTTCGGTGTTGAACATTGGCCACAAGATTAACTTCATTCATAAACTCTCGTTTGCCTTGTCCAGATCTTAAAGACAACTTCTTCACTGCAATTTCTTTTCCGTCTCTGGTTATTCCCTGAAAGAATCAGCCTCATCAACAACCCATGGAAAAACCCCTCTTCGTCTTCGTCAAGTCATGCAATTTCATGGGTTAAAAATAATAATAGATTACATACATACCTTGTATACAGGGCCAAAGCCTCCCTCTCCAAGCTTCTTGTTTTCATCAAAATTATCCGTTGCTTCTACGAGTGCTTCTAAGGTGAAGATAGTTTGCTCATGCTTCAGTAGAGTCGATTCTGGATCATTTTCACGTGTTTCTATGTAGAGAAAAAAAAGGTGAATAAGAATCTAGTTTCATTACATAACATAAGTTTGGATGTGCGAAACAGAGGCCAAAACTGCAGATTCTACCTTCATTTTTGGCACGGATCAGTTGCCTCTGTGAGATGGCAGATTTCAGTTTCTTCCTCATGGCAAACAAACAGACCATCAATGCTAGAACCACGCCTCCCACAATCCCCAATATTATGGGTAATGTTTTTGAAGAGGAACCTTCTGTAGAGTAGATCATGCAATAGATATTGTATTGTTATTTACTGAAATTGAAACTACAATCAAATTGTATAATACTTTAAGGGGCAAATCATAAAACTAGATGCAGCAGAGAGACATTACTTGACGTGGTGGGTGAAGTTCCATTTGCTGGAGGAGGGTTTGCCCCGGAGGATGGAGATGGAGCTGGACTAGTACCATTCCCTCCGGTACCAGTGTCGAAAAAGCGGTATATTTCATATCGGACCGTGCAGCTTCCTAACATTCCTTGAGCTCCTTGCTTCGTAGAACAACATTCGTAGACGTTACTCCTTGCCGTTTTCAAACAAGATTCGCAGTCCTTGATGGATATATCTCTCCAACACTGAACCAGACCGTAAACAATTCCAATAGAAGAATACTGAGCCGTTCCTTCAGCGAATCCTTTCCTTACAGGATCATAAGCTTGTTCAGACAGGTTGGAAAGGAGATTTGAAGTGGTGGTCCTAAAACTTTTTAGATTATTAGTACTAATATCGTTTTGGTTCTGCAGATAACTCCCGTTGGTGTCTAACTTTGAAATGAAGCTAAAGTTTTCGTATCTCACGAAGCACTTATCCAGCCATACTCGACCGCCTACGTCGTTTCCGCAAAGCTCGAGAACGCTATCGTTTGCTTGCTGTGAACAGATTGAGCAGTCTAGCTGAGATATATTACCGGTGCACTGGAGGAGGCCATAGATTTTGTTGGGACTTTGGCCATAGGAAGAAGTGTTAAACCCTGTTTGAGGTGCGTTCTTCACTAGATCGCCCATTACCTTATTCAAGTTGCTCGCAAAGGTACTTCCATCAGCGTAAGTAGAAGCATTATTGCATTTATATGACCGCAACTCTGCTATAACCGAAGGAAAACTGGTAATGAATAGTAAGCCGATGAAATGAAAGAGAATACTTGCCTGTTTGCAAAAATGAGCAGAATATAAAGTTCCCAAGTATATTCTCATGATCTTCGAACTGGCAAGCTATGTCAAGGATTCTGATGAATATGGGATACAGGCCGCTATAAAATTGGTTAGATCATTGAGACACAAGAAGCAATGGTCTGGATGAGAATGGGGATTGGGATTTATGAACTTGGCAAGGACTGCAAAATCGACGAAATTGCTCTAAAAAAGTAAGTATAGGCTTCTTTTCAATAACAGAAGCCCTGAATTAGGACAATCGGCTGGAATTGGAATTCTGAAACTATTTCGACATGCCCAAAAGATGAACTTCCACTGGCCACTAGGGTTTTTGTAGGTATGAAATTGAAATGTTTACAAATTTTTAAATAGCTTGAAGGGGTTGGGTTAAAAAAACAAATTTGAAGGGTTACTCTTACTTTTAAGTTAAAAATATACATTCATTTAATTTAATCGATAACCATTTGCAAAATTAGCTGTAATTTAATTGAAAAAATTAATTAAATATATATTTTATAAAAAATTATTTTAAAAAAATATTATATTTTTAATTATTTAAAATCTTAAAAATTTAAAAATAAACAAATAATTAATTAAGTTGATATTTTAATTAAAAAATAATAATAAACATATTTTGTAATTTAAAATGTAATTTTTTTTTATCCTATATATATAATATAAATTCATAATTATTAAACTATATTTTCTTAAAAGAAGCTTCAAAATACTAAAAATGTCAATATAAATTAGATATAATTACAAAATCAAACATTTTTGTGAACATATATCCATAATGTTTATGATTTGGAGCTTGTTGCTTATTATTTAGGTCAAGATGTTTCATCAAGATCTAGATAGAAATACCAAACTAAAGAAAATTACTCGTCAAGACTACCAAGTATGTTATTTCTATTGAGGATATTGATCATTCAACTCAAACCATGGGAAAATGCATAAAAGAGTTGGATGTTAAAGCATAATCACTAATGTATTAGTTTCATGATAGTAAAAATTATGTTACCTTCTTCCTAGTTTTCTTAAGAATCCCACCTAGCTTCAAAAATGTTGTTCCAAGCATTAATGCTACAAAGGATATGTGTCCTTGATCTTGGGCTTCATATGAAGTAGGGGGAAAGAGAACTATGGAGCATTCTCAAAATATTTGCAAAGTATTATCATGTTGATGTCAATGTTGCTAGAAACTAGAAGAAGAAAGTGCAAATTGAAGGAACATAATCACAATTCTCATTGTTGTAATCCCAATTTTAGGTTTGTGATATTGACAAGGTTTATTTTGTGAAAGTTATAAATTTTCACCAAACTTAATTGAGTTTATAATCCCAAACATAATCATTAAATAGTTTTAGTGAAATAAAGAAAAAACTATGCATTATTTTTATGATGACTTTGACCAAATCTGTACAAGATTGGGGGATTGTTGAAAGATTTACATTCAATACTTAGTTATGTGGTTTGTTCTCATTATCTATTGTACTAGTGGGAATGCCATGAATTACATATACTAAGTGGTTGAGAGGTCAAGCAATATGTGGAAATAATAATCATTTTAGATATCAAAGCTATAACTATGTCATGAATTTTGACAATACATAGCATTATGAATACAATAAAATAATTATGAATTAACATGTTTGATATTATTGGAATATGTGAACATAATAAAAGAGGGTTGGCTAAATGTTTTGACATTCAACAACTCATTTGTAATTAATTTTACTAATAAACTCCATTATCATTACAATTATCATCCATAACCTATAACTAATTCTTTTAATTTTTTTTATCGAATCAAGAGTGGATGTATAGATGACAAAGAAAATGACATTAAGTAAATGTAAAACAAAGTGGCATTATGGTGAATGTAGGATAAAAAAAATGAAATGTGTAAACTAAATGACCGGTGGTACCCAACGATTGAAAATTCGTGTATGTGTCACGTCAATTCAATTTATTATTTTATTTGTTGACTTTTAAATGAAATGGTTACGTCGCAAACTTACTCCATTACCCATCGCCTCACCTAGTGCTAAAATATATTATTAAATAAATATAAATGTCACAATTGAATCTAACTACTTCCGTGACCTTGTTGTGACTCCGTTGTGAGTGGTAACATAAATACAATATTTTTGTGACTACGTTGTGAGTGGTAACATAAATACAATATTTGGCCGGCCAAACTCACGGAAGAAGCTTGTAATCTGGTCCCTTAGCTGTATCAAAAGTTTTTAAAGTTATATATATATATATAAATAAAGGAATGAGAAAGTGATATTTTTGTTATGTGATATTAAATGTTGTGATAGATATTTTTGTTATGCAATATTAAATGTTGTGTAAATAAAAAAAGTCATTAATATTTATAAATTATGTCATATTAAATATTATTGTATAAATAAAAAAACCATTAATATCCAATGTTATGTGAAAATGGATATGTATATTAAATTTAGATTTGAAACCATTCAAATCCCACATACCCACCTTCACACAGCATTCAATAACATGGCTAAGCCTCTCCGTATCCTACATTATCATGATGTCATGATGACTTAAACCCTGGTCTGCGGCTCATGGAACTTAATAAATTTTCACACGGGCTTCGAATAATTTTCGGCCACTTACTTTTCTGTCAAAGAGTTCACATTTTATATATTTTCATAGATATTTCTGGTAGTATGTTTTTATCTTGACAGAGCGTCACAGTGTTGAAATTTGGCAAACAAGATGTTTGTTATGGAAAATTTTGTTCATATACAATTTTTTTTTTTAATTTTTAATTATATATAATTAAAAAAATTATATCACCGTTTTGCTAACGATCAAATTGTTACCTAAAACATATTTTAACATTAATTTATTTTCCAAAGTATTATTAATTCATGTACAGATTGTGGTCCTGGTTTCACAAACTCAAGTAGATTAATGCAAAGTGGAATGATTTGGTCGTCAAGCACCACTTAGAATGGTGGTTTAAGGGGCTAAATCTCAGTTTCTTTACAAAGTTCACATATCACATGAAAAGAAGAGAGGGCGAAGAAATTTTTGGAATATAAAAGAAAGAAGTTGTTTTAACGTTTTATGATTTGGATTTTTTTTTATAATTTTATTGAAATTGTTATATAAAAATTATTGGAATTGCAATTTTTTATTATTAGATTTGTTTTTTAATTAAAAAATAAATTTAATTTTCTCAAAAATGGTTATTATATTTGAATTAAGCAATTTCAAAAATTAAAATTTGTAATTCTAATAATTAATAACTAAATTTCTAATGATTTTAATTAGAAAAAAAATCCAAAATCTTAATATATTTAAAGTGTACTCAATAAAAAAAATCTTAAATTCTCATTAAAAAAAGATAGAAAATGGAGAAGGATACAATCCATGAGTCACCATTAAAGAAATAAAAAGCAAAGAATAAGAGAAGAACGGAAAAAGATAGAAAATGGAGAAGGATACAATCCATGAGTCACCATTAAAGAAATAAAAAGCAAAGAATAAGAGAAGAACGGGCTTAGTGTGCAAATTTCTTTTGCAACAATGTATTTATCTATGTCATGTGATTTGAATTTTTTTACATTATTGATTTCTAAATTTAATAAATAAGAAAATCAAATTTCAAGAGTAAAGTCTTTCATAGTTTTTCTTCCTCGTGTGCATAGGTAGGGTCGCTAGTGTCACATCTATTTAATTAACCCTAACAAGCACGAAAAATATAGTGTCCTTTTTCTGTGAAGAAAGCAACGTGTGTGGAAAAAACTCCATTGATAATGACAAAACATTAATCTTCTTTTCCTTGTGAAGAGAGCAACGTTTGTAAAACTTCATTGATAACAACAAAATGTCCATTTAAAAAAACAAAAAGTTAAAATTGTATTTGGAAAAACTTTTGATAAAAAAAAAAAAATTCCATTTATATGAGCCAAAATCATATTTTGTTTGACATACACAAAACATAAAAACTCACGAGCAAGTATAATTGCAATAAGGTTACTAGGTATCATATACCTGCGGAATATATAGTCTGTGTGGGTCTAATGGTTAAGAACATGTGTTTCCTTTTAAGAGGTCACAGGTTCAAATCCAGAGGGGGGTAGGGTATGTATACCTTCGTAGACTTTACCACTCAAATCGTTGGGCATTGGGTGGAGGGGGGTCCCTTGTCCCACAAATAAGGGGGTCTCATACACTAATTTGATGTGCTGGCTTGACCTTAAAAAATAAAATAGATTATTATTATTATTATTATTATTATGAAAGTATTGTTTAAAGAGATAGGGAGACAAGGAGTAGGCATGAAATGACTAATAAGACTTCAAAGTTTTTGGCCAATAAGATATCAGATAAATGAGATTTAAAATTTTAAAATTTAATCATTATTTTTTAAAACTTTAGATAAAGGGCTGTATATTTTATAGTCAATCATAAACTAATAGAAATTCAAACCTAACTCAACACTATATACCATGCCTATTAGAAGATATAATAAATAACATTCATATTGCAGAAAAAAACCCATAAAAAAAAAGATAAACAAATGATCTTCCAAAAAAATAAGTGGGGGAGAAAAGCACTTTAACAAAAGGACGAGTTATCTTGTAAAATCACCATTATCTACTTACTTTATCTTTAAAGTGTGAGAAAACAAAGCACAAGTTTTAGTAAAACTGTGAGGAAACAAAGTACAAGTTTTAGTAAAATGTGAGGAAACACACCACATGTTTTAATACTAAATATTAATATGAGAATATTTGTGTCAAGGTATGTAATTGTTGATGTTATATGATTAAATCATTAGAGTTAAATATGCATTTGTTTATTATTTATTATATATCATGTTTTCTCCATTTGCACATTTATCACATTAATAATAAATAAAGTGAAATAAAGTAATAAAGGTCATATTAAGAATTACTAGCATATTTTGGAAGTATGAGAAAGAAAACACTGCAGTGAATTGGGGTGGTTATGTTGTTTAAAGACAATGGAATTTTGTTTTTGGATGGAAAATGAATACTTCACAAGGTCCATCTTCATCCCACTTCTCCCAAAAAAATTTCAACAATCTTTTGACTCCAAATCTAAATCGTCTAGTTGCATAACCACCTGCAATAATCACTTCAATGTGACTACAACTTTTCCATAGAGAAATGGAAGAAGAAGAAGAGGCAATGACAAACAATGAAGATGGGAGAAGAA
>ML785519.1:407474-424774 GCA_009831015.1 Picea engelmannii | reverse complement strand
CTTTGGAAGTCATTACTTCCCTTGAACAATAACTATTGATCATTTCTCATATTGTGCATGGTGTATTGTGGTGTATTGGTGTAACTCTTATACTATTGTTCATTGCTCATTGGATATAATTGAATGGTTTAAGTATAAGTTGAAAAAGGTTTTAAATTGTACTTGATATTGATTCACCCCCTCTCGGTATCAACAATAAGTGCTTCAAATTTTATAATAAACTTGAGTAGGACTTATAGTAGACCCTTTGAAGATATATTCATTTTGAGTCATCTATCTAACCCATAAGATGAATAAAGGGAATATTTGGTGTTTCTCCCTAACATCCCCATCTTCAAGTGATCCTTCCAAAGTTTTGTTTATTAAATTACCTACCAATTCCCTTTCCCTTCGATTAATTTCTTAGCATCATTACACACCTCCAGAATGAAGTGATAATTAGCAAACATGGGAGAAATGGTTTTTTCATTATCTTTGCACCATAATTACATTTTTATTAGATTATCCCATGTTAAAAAGGAAATATAAGCTTAATAGTAGAAATTTTGGTCTATTATGTATAACACCTATGTTTAAATCCATAAAGAATAGTCCAAGATTTCAATTAGGTTTAGCTTGGATGGTTGTGAGGAATGTTGTTATCCTCCCCAACCATCCAAACAAATTGGGCTAGATATCCTTTCCTTAATATCCTTATCCTTGGGAACCTTATCCTTGGGGAACTTTGAGTGATGACAAATGAGACCCTTGGCGTTGGAAGAAATGCATCAGAATAGAGGCAAATGAAATGGAAGATGTTCAGTTTGGTTTGTGGCGCTGATTATGCTTGGCTTCGAGCAACACCGTCAGCATCTCATTCATGAATATGATAAGAGTGAAGGGTAGCGTTAACGGGCAGCGTAGACAAAGCTCTGCAATGCAATGCCGGCATGATCTGATACCTTATGGCTACTGTTAGTATGAGTATTATGGCTCTTCGCCATTGCAACCCCACTCCTACGTTCCCCTCTTGTTTATCAACAATACCAGCAACATCATTATCATCATGGAAACCATTTCCTCTTGTTCGTCCACTCCTTGAAATCAAGTCTCCCAGGTACTTATGTTGTTCTGCACAACTCAAAGACACAGACAATGAGATTAGATCCCAACAGGACCAGAACCAGGAGGAGGAAGAGGAATTAGACAAGAGAAACAACGCACCGATTAACGAAGAGGTGAATAAGAAGAAACAGAGACTGCAGACAGGAGGAGTAGGAAGAGGAAGCGCGGAATCAACGGACTGGATAGCATCTTCATTAACAAGGAGGTTTGGTCTTGCAGGAGGCCTCGCGTGGTTCGGATTTCTTGCGTTTGGCGTAATCTCCGAGCAAGTCAAGACTCGGCTTGAGCTGTCCCAGGAACAGCAAAATATAAGGTGAGCACTAACAACCCATTCCTTCTACAGTCTTCCAGATTTTCAAGCAGAGACAACGAAGAAAACTAGGGCCGGAGCTATAAATTACCCACTAACAGCCTCAGACTAAATAGAAGTAAATATATTGTCCATTCACTCTTAGGCAGTTTTCCACTGTTTGGACATTTAACCAGTTGTTTCTATTTCTATCACTATTTTGAGTAATAGCTCAAATTAAGTTCAACCCGTGATCTCTTAAAATAGCTGAGCAGACTGTAACTGCAATTTATATGTGAAGGTGTTTTACTTGGATACATACATAGGTCAGGTCAGTGCCAAAATTCGTCTCCATTCCAACAATTTAAAATAGATTACATGTCGAAACCGATAATAGTTTACCTTCTTCCTCTGTCTGGGCTTCAGAAAACAGAAAAATACTTTCCCTGGGTGCAAAATGATCATGTAGTACCTTGGAAAAATGCCCAAAATTATTGACATTACCAAAATTTGCCATATGCAATCTATAATACCCATTAGTTGATTGCTACACAGCTCTGTTTATGAATCGTGTTGCTTGCACTGGGCAAACCCTAAAACACTCTGCCACCCATTTTCCTTAATTAAGGTGATGCATTTTTATAGCCTGTGTCTCTCGGTAACTTCATTGTAACCCTGGATTGTGTTGAATTTTCAATTTTCAGATCTGATAATTATTTCCGTACGATTTCAAATAGAGTTTTATGCCATTGTTATCTCAACCAAAATAAATTGCAGCGGGAACAATAGAATTATAGAAAGATTGTCATGCACAGTACACACAGGATTTTATCCTGGGAAACCCAACCTTGGGAGAAAACCCAACAACTTTTCTTAAGAAGAATTCCAACTAATAAGTACATCACCATCAATATAAAGAAACCCAACACATAAAGACTTTCGCCCTTGTATGAGGAAGAACCCTCAAAGATAGCGAACCCTAAACAAGATAATGCACCTCAAAATTTGCGCAACTAGCAACTACAACTGCAAGTGTAACTGACAACTGCAAGTGCCACTGTAACTTGCAACTGCAACTACAACTGCCACTATAACTGGCAACTACAATTGCAACTGGGACTTGCACACTTGATGAGAAGAGTTGTGTGATGTGTCAAAATGAAATGATCTAGCCTTTATTTATACACTTTGAGTCACCTTTAATTTACTTGTGGGGCCTACTTGTACTTTTGTCTTCAATATCTTCTTTAATGTTTCACGGGGTTTCTTCAATGGTTTGTCTTGTCTACTTGGCATTTCTTCTTCACTAAAAAAGTTGTATGAGTCTTATTGATGTATCATCTCCTCACATGCACGTCTAATTAATATAGGGCTCTAATGTTGAGTAGATCCATTGAGAAGCCCCTCATCACAAGAGGGCTCTTGAGTCTACATATTCAACATTAGACTAGACTTGTAAACTTGTCAAACCTACCCTATAAAAAATAGATCACTCCATCCTGGAGCAGGCAATGTGAGAGCATCTCGAGTCTTTTCACTCCTTGTCAAATCAACATGATTAGTAGTAGAAAGACTACCCCTGGGCCATTCACCACTAACCAAATCAGCATGGCCCTGCGAGTGAATGTATCATTTTCTCTTGGTCAAATCAGCATGACCAATCTGGGAGAAACATCAACAAATTGCACGTGTAAAATCAATATCGTCGTATTAACAAACATTGGCAAGAAACTTAATTATACTATTACTGGGGATTGAAATACAAGAAAGTTAACCACAGTCATTGCTTGCAGGTGCAAGTAAAAGGACACCATTTTTTAAATAAGCCATGCCTCAGTGTCAGGGGTCCAGGTGTTACACAAATATCTGTCTGTGTTGCACGGGCACCCCACATGTATAAATGGGATTGCAAAAACACACAGATTTATAAGACAATGATAGGATGGATATATACAAACTATATAAATAGTGTATATTAATGTTCTTATACTACCATACCTATATTATGATGATATTGTTTATCGTTATCTTATATATTACCAGATAAATAGAGATTGTGACCAGAGTTGTGGTTTTCATCAAACAGGTATCTCATAATAGAAAACATGGTGGGAGCAACTGGTTACCCATCTAGTGTAGATACCTCCAGAGCCCTTCAAATAGTACCATGCATATATTATAATTTTAATAATAACTAGATAAATAGACATTGTGATGAGAGTTGTGGTTTCCATCAAACAACTATCTAATAATAGTAAACATGGTTAAACATATTATAATTTTAATAATAACTAGATAAATAGACATTGTGATCGAGTTGCGGTTTCCATCAAACAACTATCTAATAATAGTAAACATGGTTGGAGCAATTGGTTACCCATCTAATCTAGATAGAAAACATGGTTGGTGCAATTGGTTACCCATCTAATCTAGATAGAAAACATGGTTGGAGAAATTGGTTACCTATCGTATAGTAATACTATTATTATTATTATGATGTTGTTTACTGTTCTTTTATATATTAAGATATAAATAAAAAAAAGTTGTAGTTTACTTCAAATAACCATTTAATAAAGCAACTAGTTGCCAATCCAGTGTACCTTAAGAGCACTTCAAAGGTTTGTACACTAGTAAATACAATAGTCAAGGATGTTAATTATGTGAAGCTGGCAGAATTTGTGATCCCCTCAAATTGCACAATAAAAAAATATTATCTATAAATATTGTAACACATTCGACCCCTAAATGCTCTTTTAAGGGGTAGGGCATCATAATTTCATTTTCCTTAACTCTCTCAAATCCTAATTTCGGGATTTCTATCACGTCCTTCTCGTCCCGAATTCTCCAAATGCGGATTCCCTCTTCCTCATGGGACTGCGCGACCTCCCAGTCTAGGATCGTTTAATCACTTGAGTCGAATCGACTCTTCGGGCCCCTATTGGGACCCAAATCAATCTTCACAGGTCCCCCTTTCTCCAAAGTGTAGGTTCTTCCAAACCTGCGGGCTCTTTCCTAGCCCCTTTGAAGAATTTGAACAACAGGCGCTAGCTTTCCATGCTAGGCCCCTTCCTTCATATGACCTCGGGTTGTGACCCGACACCTACTCAAAGGGCGCTTCAAAACTTCGGACTTTAGGCGTTTTCACTTCACCACTCGCCAATTCTACCAAACTCTGAACTAGCGAAGTTCCGAAATAACGTGAGAGGGATCGACAGTCCCTTCTCCCTTTTTGAATCAACAACCCACCGAAACTTCGGGCTCAAGCGCTTCGGGGAGTTTCAAACTGCTTCTCCACATAACCTCTGGAGTGACAAATCTTTGAAGTTCACAATCCGGCGCCACATGTACTCAGAGAATTGATGGCTCCAATTCACTTCGGGACTCCGGGCTTTGGTAGTTCCCGAGTCTTCACACACGTAAACCTCCAGAGTGAAATCCTTCAAGAGTATCGGATCTTCTGACACGTGTCCCCACATGGCTTCATCTCGTTCGTACCATCTCTAGGTTCCTACCTCCCATAGGGAAGGTCCATCCATCAACCAGTCCAATGACTAGCTTAACCCTCGTCTAATACACAGGCTAGCGGGGAATTCGAAACTTCGACACTTCGGCGTTGAACGCCTCTTTACCGTCTACGCATGAGATCTCTCAAAGTCCCGTGAGCTTGCCACATGGTTCCGACCTTCCAGCCTTTTGGTCTCTCTTCGTACTACACCCCAAATCCTCCAGAGTCCAAAGTCCCGGACTCTCGAAGTTCCGGTCACTTTACCAACCACTTTGGCTAGGCGGGCTCGTACCAGGGATTGACATGTGTAAGGGTCAGGGGTGACACATGTCACGTTTAAATGGGTCTATAGGGTATGCGATACGCACGAATCCGAGTGACACATGGCACGTCACACTTGGGTCCACGTCACCCTGGGTGATGTCACTGCACTACGTCACTCCGGACTGACCGTCCTTCATGCCCTTCGATCTCGCGGCCAAGGTTGGTCCACGTACCCCTTGGATCAACAGTCTCTGCTACTTCATAACTTCGAGATTCGGGGGTTTCATGCTATAGACTCCTCCTTTCTCCTGAAGTAGTCAACGATGAATTGACCATGGGGTAGATCCAACGATTAGGGAGGGATCCAACATGCCCTCAAATCAACGGTTCTCATCACTTCGTTGTTTCGGCCTTCGAGGATTTTGACATTACAACGCCCATGTCCTCCCGAAGCGGTCAACGTCGGGTTGACTTTGTCGTAGATCTGACGGCTAGGAGAGAACCCAAAGGATCCCCAGATCAACGGTCCTGGTCACTTCGTGGCTCCGGCCTTTGGGGGTTTTGGCTTCACTGCCACTCCATTTTCCCGAAGCGAGACTTCGTCGAAGTACCATGTGCGGGTCCCTTCTCCTGAATGATCGGAAGGCAGACAGGACTCCTAACGATTTCCCCCATATCCATGGCTCTCCTTCACTTTGTAACTTCGATGTTCGGGGAGTTTGATGTTATAACATCTCCATTCTCCCGAAGTGGAACTTCATCGAAGTACCATACGTGAAACCTTCCACTAGACGATCAGACAGTTGAGAAGGGGCCCCAACGGACTCCCCAGATCAACAACTCACAACCTTTCGCGACTCCGGCATTTGGGTATTTTTGACAGTTATGAAATTTGACATCCCAGGGCTTCGAGCTCCCGAAGCTTCGAAGCCATCAAGAGTTAGCTCCTTTCGGACTTAGCGCAGGGTTCTTAGACCTTCGTCATATGGGACATCCAAAGATTCTTGTGATTACATGCTTGACTCTTGGCTGAGAATTTGTCAAGGCCATGGGCACGAGCCCTTGGTCACACAGGTGAAATCTCTGAAGGAGGCGCCCTCCTTCCATAGAGTTCGGACTCAGTATTCCCGCGAAGGAGAAATTCGAGGGATCGACGGGGCTTAAGCATTCCAGTTAACCCCATCTCAAAATATTCGGTCAACTCGACCACCAGAGTCACAAAGATCGAACATCCAAACAGTATACCACCAATCAAACGTTATATTTTACAGAAGGATGATAAACACCATTATCATCCATTTTACGCAAGGCACAAGTTATCACATTCATAGATAATCAAATCATGCATTTCAATTATAGGATACTGGGCATAAAAATACTTATCTATTACAGTCGATCACCAACCGACTGACTGTGGATGTTCAGCTCTCCACCCAACCATAGGCTCAGAGGCATTCATTCTTAGCACTCTGGCCACCCTCGTGCCAGGCCATGATATCATCTGGGAACTCTCGCAGTTTCTCAGGGATTCTTTCTATGTTTCAGCTTATGCTTGGGTTTTGTTCTCTGCAAACTCTCAGAGATTTTCCTCTTTGTTACGGCCTCGACGAGGTTTATCAGATGCTTCCTCAGCATCAGACTCGCAGCCTTCTGATCATTCTCAACTAGAGAGCTTCCTGCATTCTCCACTCCTCTCTTTATTCTCTTACATGCCTTGCACGCACCTCCCTCCTATCCTGTTCCTTCTGTCATAAGGAAAACTTGGATGAGTCTGGGTCTGTAGGACCCTGTGGTACTTCGGGCTAACATTCTTCAGCTAGACCATGCTTCCATTCATGGGGTTGGTTGATGGTTCAACCACCGGTACTTTCTTCATTAACTAATTCCTCCTTGGGAAGTTTTGGGGTCATTCGATATAATGAACCCTCTCTTATAGTTTTCACATTCTTTCCTCTAATGATATCATGGTCGGTACTTCAAGGCATCAGCCCCCACAGTCAGTTATTGGCAATCTAAATAATAATGCATTTACATTGTTCCCATGCCATAGCATGGTGATTATGATTAATGATTAATTACATGATGGGGGAAATAGAGGTGTTACAATCCTCTCCCCCTTAAAAGGAACATCGTCCTCGGTGTTCTTTCTCAATATCACCTGTCATGCATTTCTCATTCAGCTGCTTCAGAAGTCTTAACCCTCTTTCCTGGTCAAGTCTTTTTCAACCTCTTGGCCTTCTTTACCTACCTTCAAAAAAATTTGGACAACAAGCACATTAATCATAGTTTCATGCGAAAACATTTTATTGTTGCATAAAATTCTAGAAAAATTTCACAATTTAGCACAATACTCATCTGCGCAGTTTGTGGATTTGTATCCACATGGCTACCTTGTTATCCAAGCTCACTGTTTTTCTCGGACATACCCATGTGTGCATGATCTCAATCAATAGTTTACAAGAACTATCAGAGTCTCCTCTTCCTTGTGATCACTCACCTTCCAGGCCCAGGCCCAGGCATCCCCTTCTCTGCTATACAGTCCCCCGGGAGATCCATCTTGCCTTGCTGAGGCTTTCTCACACAAGAAGAGTTCTAGAGACTTCATTGAGTCTTACAGTTGAGGCGTCCCTCAGACTTGCTCTATCGAGGCGTCCCTCCGGCTTGTGTTACCTCAACACAACATATTCTGGGCAATCATGGTTTACCACAAGGTTCTCATGGCTCAATAGTAGCCATTATTCATGTTTTTCATCTTGACAGCCTTCATATGTCCTTTCTAGACCGATCTATTCTTCTCACCTGTATCACAGGTATACAGAAATTCATGAGACATCATCATAAATTCTAAATTCATATTTTTCTTGTAAATCTGTCACCCACAGATTCTCAAATTCCACATTTATTTTCAGATCTATTCTGCACGAAACCAGATCCACCAATTATGGGACTTTCCTTCCCATAGCAGTTTGACTCAGTAGACAATTTTGGTCTTCCTTATGCGATTACAACACTGCCATATCCAAGACCCTTTCATGTGTGCAACACCAACAGTTCTTGACTACTTCTACAGTCATACAACCATCTCATTATGGTGTCAGAACATTTACTTCCATCACCACACCAGTTTCTCATCCCAGAGAAAAACCTAATGCACATCAAGAAAAGAGTTAGGGTTCTTCCCTTTTCCAACTCCTTCTACACGGCCTGGGACCTTCAGTCCAGCTGAGTTATTTCTAAAGCCTTACTACCCTTGCTTGATGTGGCTTCAACCAAGCCTATTCATTTAATCATCCTCAGGGGGTTTTTTAGCCTTTTACCAGTTGTACGGGTTTCCACAACTGCTTTTTTAATCCTATGGCTCTGTTACACAATTCAGGGTTCTTAGGGTGAGAAACGTGTTCCTCCTTTTCTCCCCCTTTACTTATGCAATCTACTTCTTATTGTGATCTTTCTACTATTTTCTTGAGCAGCCTCGGTTAGGTTCATCCTAACTCTTAGGATACATCAACATGCTTTAATACAAAATCCTTTTGTCCATAATGAATCATGAACCTGTGCATATTGCATGTTACCATTCAGTTATCAAAATGGTCAAGATTCATTATTAGTCTTCTATTCACTACATGATGTTTTTTTTCAAAATGTAATCCAAGATTCTTATATATATATATAAGCTTGTATCTCGTTGCTTAATTCTCGACAGTCAATAAGGTTGTGACTTTGTTCTCCTAATAGATTTCTTCGCATAGTTGCCTCACAGGGAACTCCTTCAGCATGCAACTTCCTTATTGCATATCCTTCACTATCTGTGATAGCCTCAACCTTGAGTTGGCTTTAGCTGGGTACCAAATATTTCATAAGGAATATAAACATGCATCTTTGTCATGCGTCCAAATTATGTATCCACACATATTCTAGTTTTGTTAACTTACATCCATGATGTGCTTAACCATATGCATAATCATAAGCCTGTGTGTAGTTTCCATAGGTATATTTCACAGCCCACCTACATCCCTGTTTTAAAATCAGTCAACTCATGATTGTTCACAATCATTCTCATGTGACCCTCAAAGGCATAATCATTTGCCTCTTATCATGACAACAGAGCATCCTCGCTCATTTACTCTCTCATCTATTTATATTAGTCTTTCATGAGGGAATATAATACATCCACCTCAAACTGTCACTCAAACAAAACTTCTATGACTCTTCAAAGCAGAGTCATCCATGCAACCATGGTATTCATTCAATTTTGGTAAGTGTAATGCTTGTCTCTCATTTCACTCATTTAGGCAATCACCTCGCTCCTTTAGTGTATATATACTCTTACATCATACATGTGCATCACTTTCACATTTAATATCATTCATACCTAACTGGTATTACTATCAGGCTTCATATCAAGAAGTTTCATAATGCATTAAATCCATGCACTCAAGCATAAACACACACAGTCCAAACGTTCATCATGCAAGCTCATTGCTTGCACCTTTTTCCATGTCTTTCACACAAATGGACATATCAGACTTCTATATCCTTCTCCCAAGGATCTTCAAATCATTCTTATGATAAGTCTCATAGGAACACTCAACACTGAGCTTCCCTCTCAGTCGAGAGCTTGCAGTCATATTATTCTCATAAGTATGTATACACATATTTGTGTATATGCAGGTGCATCTCTTGCACCTCTTTATTCACCTTGATAATTTAGTTTTATCATTAGTGTTCTTTAATTAAAGATTATGGTCACTTACATGACTAATCTCACAGTCATAACTCATACTGATGTTGCCCTCTCTTCATGATAATAACCAACAAATATTACTTTTCTCTCTTTTGTACGATAACAGCTAGCAAGAAAACACTCTTTCCTTAATTTCCATAGATCATTACCCAACTTATAAATACAATATGGGAAATTAAAACCATGCCCAGGGTAACAGGGCAGCCAATCTAGCTTCCAATTATATCTATATGGCTACCATCCACCACCGGATGTCAATCTGACCCATTGTGCTTCTAGAATTGCCCCAACACTTCCTTTACCACATTCAGGATCAACATTTAATCAACCATTTTACCTTAATTATAATAAATTTTTAATGTCTAATAACATTTGGACTATTCCCTTAAAGACCAAATGCAATTTTGAGTTATGTTACTTACTAAGTATCCTAGTTCAGAAATCCAGAGTATCTTTAGGTCAAGATCATTCTTAACCATTACACCTAGAATTCTTCCTTCTGTTCAGCAACAGTCAGGGATGGAGGCCACTCTCCCCCTCCCACAAGAATTCTGACAGATTAGTTTCCTATCCACTAAGCAAGGGAGGTTGCTGTGATTTCTCACTCAATCACTCTATATTTCTACAGCTTTGTTTATCAGCTTGATTAGAAAAAACCCTGCCCAACAATTCTTGTACACGAAAACAAAATTCGTTTTTCAGTTCCCTTCGAAACCCGAGAGTTGCACATGCTCTCCCTTTTCAGAGAATGGTCACCATACTCATTCCTCTGATCATGAGGGATTATCCACATATACAAGGTTTAACCCTTCATTAAAGCAGTAATTATTACTGCTACAGATTATTTCCATCCATTCACATCCAAGTCTTGCTATTAGTGTCCATCAACATAATCCCACTCCTGTAGGATCGACTATCATTTCCCAAAGAAATGATAGGCTTCCTTTGCCACAAACTAGCATGATTCAATCTCGTTGGATAAAATCCTAACCGTATTTTAATCTAAATCCTTCTACTCAAGGAATTTATGTAGAAAATTTATGTTTGGCAGTAATATTCTCCATAGGCTCATCTTAGCCTCGGTAACCAAATCTTATGAATGTACAACAACACATACAATTGCATAGTGAAGTCAGCTTTTTTATTTGGAAACGCCAAAACATCTATAAACATCAATAGGTTTCATTCCTCTCTTTGGTAGAGATTTGACTAAACCTCTTAGGAATGCAGTAAGATAGGGTGTTGCCCCTTAAAGTCCTCCAAAAATATTTTCATACGACTCATGCATGAGCCCAAGCAGACCAAGTGTTTTTGTTGTGTTCTGATACCAATTTGTAACACCCGACCTCTAAATGCTCTTTTAAGGGTTGGGGCATCATAATTTTGTTTTCTTTAACTCTCTCAAATCCTAATTCTGGGATTTCTATCACGTCCTTCTCATCCAAAACTCTCCAAATGTGGATTCTCTCTTCCTCCTAGGATTGCACAACCTCCCAGTCTAGGATCATTTAATCACTTGAGTCGAATCGACTCTTCGAGCCCCTGTTGGGACCAAAATCAATCTTCACAGGTCCCTCTTTCTCCAAAGTGCAGGTTCTTCCAAACCCGCGGGCTCTTTCCTAGCCCCTTTGAAGAATTTGAACAACGGGAGTTGGCTTTCCATGTTAGGCCCCTTCCTTCATATGACCTCAGGATGTGACCCGACGCCTACTCAAAGGGCGCTTCGAAACTTCGGAACTTCGGGCTTCGGGCGTTTTCACTTCACCACTCGCCAATTATCCTGAACTCCGAACTGGCGAAGTTCTAAAATGATGTGAGAGGGATTGATGATCCTTTCTCCCTTTTCGAATAAACGACCCACCGACACTTCGGGCTCAGGCGCTTCAGCGAGTTCCGAACCGCTTCTCCACATAACCTCCGGAGTGACAAATATCTGAAGTTCACAATCTGATGCCACGTGTACTCAGAGAATTGACGGCTCTGATTCACTTCGGGACTCTGGGCTTTGACAGTTCCCGAGTCTTCACACACGCAAACCTCCGGAGTGTCGGATCTTCTGACACACATCCCCACGTGGCTTCATCTTGTTTGTACCATCTCTAGGCTCCTACCTCCTGCAGGGAAGGTCCATCCATCAACCAGTCCAATGATTGGCTTAACCCTCGTCTAATACACAAGCTAACGGGGAATTCGACACTTCGTCACTTCGGCGTTAAACGCCTCTTTACCGTTTACGCATGAGATCTCCCGAAGTCCCAAACTCCCAAAGTCCCGTGAGCTTGCCACATGGTTCCAGCTTTCAGGCCTTTTGGTCTCTCTTCGTACTACACCCCAAATCCTCTAAAGTCTGAAGTCTCGGAGTTCCGGTCAGTTTACCAACCACTTTGGCTAGGCGAGATCATACCAGGGATTGACACGTGTAAGGGTCAGGGGTGACACGTGTCACATTTCAATGGGTCTATAGCGTATGTGATACGCACGAATCCAAGTGACACATGGCACATCACACTTGGGTCCACCTCACCCTGGATGACGTCACTGCACTACGTCACTCTGGACTGACCGTCCTTCATACCTTCGATCTTGTGGCCAAGGTTGGTCAACGTACCCCTTGGATCAACGGTCTCTGCTACTTCGTAACTTCGACGTTCAGGGGTTTCATGCTATAGACTCCTCCTTTCTCTCGAATTAGTCAACGTCGAATTGACCATGGGGTAGATCCAACGATCAAGGAGTGATCTAACATGCCCTCAAATCAACGGTTCTCATCACTTCGTTGTTTCGACCTTCAAGAATTTTGACGTTACAACGCCCCTGTCCTCTCGAAGCGGTCAACATCAAGCAAACTTCGTCGTAGATCCAACGGCTAGGAGAGAACCCATAGGATCCCCAGATCAACGGTCCTAGTCACTTCGCGGCTCTGACCTTTGAGGGTTTTGGCTTCACTACCAGTCCATTTTCCCGAAGAGGGACTTCGTCGAAGTACCATGTACGGGTCCCTTCTCCTGAATGATCAGACAGTAGACGAGGCTCCTAAAGATTTCCCCCAACTATATGACTCTCCTTCACTTCGTAACTTCGGCGTTCAGGGAGTTTGATGTTATAGCATCTCCATTCTCCCGAAGTGGAACTTCGTCGAAGTACCATACGCAAAACCTTCCATTAGATGATCGGACGGTTGAGAGGGGGCCCCAACGAACTCCCCAGATCAATGATTCACAACCTTTCGCGACTATGGCATTCGGGTATTTTTGACAGTTATGAAGTTTGACATCCTAGGGCTTTGAGCTCTCGAAGCTTCGAAGTCATCAAGAGTTAGCTCCTTTCGGACTTAGCACAGGGTTCCTAGACCTTGGTCATATGGGACCTCCAAAGATTCTTGTGATTACATGCTTGACTCTTGGTCGGGAATTTGTCAAGGTCGTGGGCACGAGCCCTTGGTCACACAAGTGAAATATTTGAAGGAGGTGCTCTCCTTCCACAAAGTTCGAACTCAGTATTCCCACGAAGGAGAAATTCGAGGGATCAGCAGGGCTTAAGCATTCCAGTTAACCCAATTTCAAAATATTTGGTCAGCTGGACCACAGGAGTCACAAAGATCGAACATCCAAACAATATACCACCAATCAAACGCAATATTTTACAGAAGGACGATAAACACCATTATCATCCATTTTACACAAGGCACAAGTTATCACATTCACAAATAATCAAATCATGCATTTCAAGTCTAGGATACCGGGCATAAAAATACTTATCTATTATAGTCGATCACCAACCGACTGACTGTGGGTGTTCACCTCTCCACCCAACCATAGGCTCAGAGGCATTCATTCTTAGCACTCTGGCCACCCCCGTGCCAGGCCATGATATCACCAGGGAACTCTCGCAGTTTCTCAGGGATTCTTTCTCTGTTTCAGCTTCTACTCGGGTTCTGTTCTCTGCAAACTCTCAGAGATTTTCCTCTCTGTTACGGCCTCGATGAGATTTATCAGATGCTTCCTTGGCATCAAGATCACGACCTTCTGCTCATTCTCAACTGGAGAGCTTCCCGCATTCTCCACTCTTCTCTTTATTCTCTTGCTTGCCTTGCACGCACCTCCCTCCTATCCCATTCCTTCTTTCAGAAGGAAAACTCAGGTCAGTCTGGGTCTATAGGACCCTGTGGTACTTCGGGTTGACATTCTTCAACTAGACCATGCTTCCATTCATGGGGTTGGTTGATGGTTCAACCACCGGTCCTTTCTTCATTAACCGATTCCTCCTTGGGAAGTTTCAGGGTCATTCGATATAATGAACCCTCTCTTATAGTTTTCACATTCTTTACTCTAGTGATATCATGGTCAATTCTTCGAGGCTTCACCCCCCACAGTTAGTTATTGACAATCTAAACAATAATACATGTACATTGTTCCTATGCCATAGCATTGTGATTATGATTAATGATTAATTACAAGCTGGAAGAAACAGGAGTGTTACAAATACAGTTATTTATTTTGAGATTTAAGGAAATCGTATTCTATTTATAATATAATGTAAAAGATTGTATATGTATAACAATGTAAAAAGTTTTATCTAATATATTTTGTGCTTCATTGTTTAGGTTGCATATTGAATGAGGAAAGATCTTTATATAGTATTCATTATTATTAATGATCTTTGAAAAACTATATTACTGTATTAAGTTTTAGTATGAAATAAATCAAATCTTTGTATGTTTATGGTGAGGATAAATGTTTTTATTACATAGAAGAGTTGATAATGAATATTGTTGAGAGCCTTTCTTACAAAAGTGGTATTATTTACTCCACCAAATCAAGTCCATTGGGAAGCACACCTAAGATAAGAATGCATCAAACGGATGCATAAGATAATATAGCATTCGCACGGATTCATAAGATAATATATCATTCATTAGGAGAGAGGGAAACTTGATTTTATAGATCTTTATTCTTATTATTATATATGTATGCAAGCATGCATATTTAGGATTCGGTATACTTATCAAGAAAGCAGAAAAATGTGTTAAAATATGGAAAAGATAGAGTTAGAAGAAATGTACATGAAAAGATACTGTAGATTGAGAGGAACCATGACGAGTAAGCACATAAGCATCTAATAAGACAAAATTAGAAAGGAAACTTGAAGTTAAGTCATGAATGATTAGTGCATTAAAGAAAATATATGTTTGAATTGAAACAAACACGGAGTGTGCAGAGCCCAATAGGGAAAAGAGTGCCAGAGATATGGAAAAAGACAAAGCTAAAAGACATGTCTTTGAAAAGATAGTGCACGTTGAGATGAACCATGAAGAGTAAGCACATATGCACCTAGTGGAGTGGACGTAATTTCCAGAAGAGAGGATTGTGTCGACGACATAGTGAAATAGTGCATAGAATACGAAACTAAGAACAACATGAAAAACAGAGCTAGAAGAAGTGTATTTGAAAAGATAGTGCACATTGAGAGGAACCATGAAGAGTAAGTATATAAGCACCCAACCTATAAGGATACAATTCAGTTATTGGAAAAGAAATTGGTGGAGAAACATTAGTTCACAAAGAGAGAAGCATGTTACAAGCAGAATTTGAATCTAGGTGGGGATGATAGCATTTCTCCTCCCTAACCACTCGAGCTAGACCCAATCAAGCATGTTACAAGCGAGATTTGAACCTAGGTGGGGAGGATAACATTTCTCCTCCCTAACCACTCGAGCTAGACCCAATCAAGCATGATACAAGTGAGATTTGAACCTAGGTGGGGAGGATAGCATTTTTCCTCCCTAAGCACTCGAGCTAGACCCAATCAAGCATGTTACAAGTGGGATTTGAACCTAGGTGGGGAGGATAGCATTTCATCTCCATAACCACTCAAGCTAGTCCCAATCAAGCATGTTACAAGCGAGATTTGAACCTAGGTGGGGAGGATAACATTTCTCCTCCTTGACCACTTGAGTAGACCCAATCAAGATATATATGCACTAAGTTGAATGAGGGTAAACACAATGCAACTAAGGAGAAATACTCTATGATAGGATTTGGTTATTGAAAAAGAAATTGGTGGAGAAACATTGCTCACGAGTATGATTTGAACCTAGGTGGAGAGGATAACATTTCTTCTCCCTAACCACTCAAGCTAGATCCCATCAAGAAAAACGTGTATATGTGTGTGTGTGTGTGTGTGTGTGTGTGTGTGGAGAAGCAATACTCACAAGCAAGATTTGAACCTGGGTGGAGATGATATCATTTCTCCTCCCTAACCACTCGAGCTAGATCCTATCAAGAAATATGTATATATAAAGAAGATTAGTCGAAATAATTACAATGTGGTTGCTTAACATTTTTCAACATATGAATCATGGTAATCAAATTAATATATGCACACATAATGTTAAAATAAGGATTTTAAATGTGGACCCTAATTTGGTGCTTTTGACTTTGTAGTTTGGTTTGTTCTTTGTTTGTGATTGTTTATAATTTATGTATTATTGTAGTGATATGGATGGTGCCCAAGAAATTAGCTAAGTATAATTAGTGATATTAACTTTGTAGTTTGCTTTATTGTTTGTTTATGATCGCTTACAATTCATATATTGTTGCAGAGATATTGATGGTGAGCAAGAAGTCACCCTTCCTAATGGAATTCATTATGTTGATCTACGTGTAGGTGGAGGTCCTTCACCAAGACTAGGAGACTTGGTTGTAATTGGTTTACAAGGGAAAGTTTGTAACCCTGAATATGTGTTTGTGGACACATTTTCAGGAGGCAAAAACTCTCTTGCTTTCCTATTTGGTGCTAAACCTTACGCTAAAGGCATATGCGATGGGCTTGAGTATGTTATTCAAACAATGAAAGCGGGTGGAAAAAGGAAAGCCACAATCCCTCCTGAACTTGGGTTCAGGGAGATGGGTGCCAATTTGAATGGAAATATTTTGATACCTCCACAAGCCACTCTTGAATATGTAGTGGAACTTCAAAAAGTATCAATTCCACCTTCCTAATATGGATAAATAAGTCTTTAGTACATCAAATAAATACCCTTAGAAAAAACCCTTAATATGCATATTTTCATATTTTCATGTCTTTATATTATTGTTATTAATATTAAGATGGATTATACATTGTTTTGTATGCTATATATTCTCTATTCTTATAATTTATCTAATGATATGCCTCATGGAAAATGTATCTTTGGGGAAGAGCATTGACTTTACGCTTGAAATGTGTTCTCTCTTACAATATTAAATATTGAGAGATTTAATTTTTACAATTAATATTTTCATATTAATATTATTTAATTCTAATATAAATATTATTTACCTTTACCTCTTAAGATATCGTATATATTGTTCTACATTTTTTATATTCTCTATTATCATCATTTCTATAATAAT
>ML785519.1:375405-386873 GCA_009831015.1 Picea engelmannii | reverse complement strand
GGACAGGTGGAATCTACTAACAAAACTTTGGAAGCAATCATGACCAAGACAGTCCAAATACATAGAAAAGATTGGTCAGATAAGCTTCAAGAAGCATTATGGGCATACAAAATCACCTGGAAAAACAGTATTGGGTTCACTCCATATCAACTGGTCTATGGTAAGCAAGTCTTGTTACCTATAGAATTTCAACTTCATACTTTTAAACTAGCAGCCAATTTAGGAATAGATCTTTCTGAAGCACAAAAAGAGAGGATCATGCAATTAAATCAATTGGATGAGATGAGACAGGCAACAATTGCACACAACATTTTGATACAGCAAAAAAGGGCACATTGGCATGATAAGTACATCAAGAAGAAACAGTTCAAAGTAGGAGACTGGACTTTGTTATTTGATTCAAAATTCAAAAATTTCAAAGCTAAATTTACAACTCATTGGCTTGGTCCATATGAGATTGCAGAGGTATATGACAATGGCTTAGTCAAACTACAAACAATAGATGATGAGGCAAGCTCATTCACAGTCAATGGACATAGGCTAAAGCTCTACAATAAGCCTGTCAACAAGGAAGACTTTCTGCAGCAGATATCTCAACAGAATGAGATGGAAGTGTTGGACAAACAGAATCATGTGTCTCCTTCACATTCTTCTTAAAAAAAAACTAAATATATATATATATAATATATAAAAAAAATAATAATAATAATAATAATATAAAAAAGAAAAGAAAAAAAAAAAGAGAAAAAAAACAAAAGGGAGTTTAGTTGTGAAAATCCAGGCAACTGGCACAATATAAACTCGAATTTTCATTGGAAAACCAAGTAAAATTGGCCAATCAAAATTCTCCAAAAACATTTTTATTATTACTTTCTACTTTCATTTACAGCTTCAAAAATTTTTGCAATTTTTTTATCTCCAAGACTTGAGGACAAGTCAATAAATAAGGCTGAGGGGGATAAGGTATAAATTTTTTAAGATTCTTTGAAAACCTTTCAAGCCTTCTACAGATGACAGCATGCATTTCAAAAAGAACTTCATCCAGCAGAGGGACCTGAGAAAAATATCAACTTCATCCAGCACAGGGACCTGAGAAAAATATCAAATTTATCTAGCAGAGGGACCTGAGAAGAGTATCAACTTCATTCAACAGAGGGACCTGAGAAGAATATCAACTTCATCTAGCAGAGGGACCTGAGAAGAGTATCAACTTCATTCAGCAGAGGGACCTGAGAAAAAACATCAACTTTATCCTTCAGAAGGACCTGAGGAGAATACTAAGCAAAAGAAATACAAGAGAAACTGAAGACTTACAGCAACATTCCAGCTAGCTTCAATCAGGCAAACACAATGAGCAAACAAGTTAGTATACATTTTTATTTTTAATGCTTTAAAAATTTGGAAAAATCTTCATAAGCTAAAGCAATGATAAAAATACTATCTTTCCCTTCCCCTGCATCATCTTTTCATCACTCCATTTTCATATACCCTCAAAAGCATAAAAAATGGTACTCAAAGAAACCAATTTTGGTCTCCAAGGGAGTTATAAGGAAAGGATCGGGTTTTCAAATTCAAACACATTGTTTTTGAGTTGTAAATGCTTTGTTTTATGAAGACATAAGTTGCATACACACAAACTGAATTGTTGTTTGCATAAATGAAAGGTTGTTTGCATACACATTAAGGAAGGGGTCATAAGAAGAAGGCTTTAAGCATGACAAAGTGGATGGTTACTCAAAGGAAACGAATTAAGGGAGTTATAAGTCAAATGAACACATTTTCTTATAAAAGCAAAAACCATTTCCTATGATGATTACAAGGAAAGAGTGGAATTTCATAAAGTTTAATGAAAGAAAAGAAGCACCTTCAGCTATGATCGATCAACCTTAAGGTTGTACAAATGCATTTAAAAAAAAAAAAAACATAAAACTCTTGTAAATTTTCCCTCACAACGTCTTTTTCTCTCTTCCTAAAAGCGTTATGGCTTAGACTCTTTTTCATATGTTGTTGTCTCACCTGGACGCTCCCCAGATTCAAACCGTCGATGCATTCCTGTGTATATTTTACCTCCATACTCTAAACGCATGTATTAAGCTCTGTTTCAAACACGCCAGCGCCATTCCAAACAAAGAATCCCTACGTTCTAGCAAATTGTTCCCTCCTATGCCTTCCTGTCCCGAAATCTCTGATAAATAATGAATTGTATGTTGACAATTTCACTGTCAACATACAACATTCTCGCCCTGTGGAAGAAAACGTGGAAGTTGAAGGAGATTCATGGAGAGCAAAGGAAAGAGAACGTGTTCAAGAAGGAGTCGGCGAGTGAAAGGTAAATTCGAATTCAAATAATTGTTAAAGCTAAGTGCAAAATTCGGCTTCCTGAGGTACATTTTGAGAACAGAAACAGTTCATTTCTAGCAGAGGTTGATTGTAAGAAGGAAAACTGAGCTGGGTTTCAACAAGAAAGCATGAGAGTTTTTTATTGAATTACCAGGTATGCCCTTGCATCAAAAATTTTATGATTGAGAACAGAGAGCAATTTAGAAATTTAAAAAAAATATGAGATTTTATTTGTTTTTGAACAGAAAATTCTTATTGAAGAACATTCACAGAATTGAATTTAAACAGAGTCTGCAAGTTTAAAAAAATTGGTCGAAGAATATGTAGGGTTGAAACTTTTGACAAGGATAGACCTCCTTTTTGTATAAACAGTGAAATATTTTAGGGTCTTGCTCTTAAAAATTGAAAGAATGGTGTCTAGGTATGAACCAGAGAAGCTTGATACATCAGAAATTTATAAGGATTGTATACAAATTCTTGAGCAAAAACAGTGGATATCTTTCTTTGAGAAGTTTGATGGATATTATGAGGAAGTTGCCTTAGAATTTGCTCATTCATTTGATGGGAAAAGGGCTACTGTTGGAAACCTTACTATTAGAATCTCTAAAGATATAATTGCACATGTCACTGGACTTCCTCAAACAGGGGAAAGATATTTCAAAACTAAGCATTTTAAAGATAAATCATGGGCATCTTTTATTTCCAGATCTAGGGTGGCAGTAGTCAATTGGAAGAAGGGAATCCCGAGGAGTTGGTTGATTCATCCTTGGGATGAATTAGCCTATCTCATACAGAAGTTTATAACTTGTGAAGGAATATTTAGCATTATCTACCTATATCACATCAAGCTGCTACAACATTTAAAAGGTGACTGTGAAATTAACATGCCCTACTTTCTACTGCAAATCATTTCTAAGATGGCTAAGGTTGTCCAAAAACAAGGGAGGAATACAGAAAAGAGTCTATATTATTGTGGCTTCATTAAAATGATGATCATACATGAGCTACAGAAGCAGAACTTGACTTGGTAGCAGTTTATCATTAGAAATGGTTTTGAAACAGTGGAAGAGGAAGAAAAAGAGGAACAAATCTTGGTTGTGACCGATGATGAGGAAGAAATACAAAACCCCAAGGCAACAAGCTCAAAACAGCCTATGGGAAGGAGAAGAACAAGAAGCATGGTGAAAAGGGAGAAAGAATTTGAGGAAAAAGACAAAATTTTCACCACATATGAAAGGAAAACAAGAAAACACCAACAAGTTCAAAAAGGACAAATACAAGAAAGTGATGATGAAGCACAACAAGCACAATATGCACATATTCAGACTCTGGAGGCACAATCATTGGAAAATGATGATTTTGAAAGACAAGAAACTTCCACATATGAGCAAATGAGAAAAGATGTGGAACAATTAATTAAAGATATGAAAGATGAAACTCAACCTCCATAGACAGTAGAACAAATAGAAGAAATGGTTGGTGGGTCCACATCAGAACTTAATAAGAAAAGCAAGAAAATAAAGAAAATGAAGAGAAAGATTAAGGAAATTGAAGTCCTAGAAAGGTACATAAAAACAGAGAACGAAATGTTAAGGACTCAAATCCATAGAACATAGGAAGAGAATGAAACCTTGAAGAAAAAGAATAAGAAGCTTCAAAAGCAAAACAAACTAATCTCCAAACAGGCCTATAAATGGTTTCAACAGAAGAAGGCATATAAAGAAAAATATCAAAGAATGAAAGCTTTTCATACAACTCAGGTTAATGTGAAGACATTATTGCAGGCAACAGAGGTGGCAGAAGATCACTGACAGAGGTTCAAGAACATTTTGTTTTTGTGCATGAGGACATGCAAAGTCTTTCTCTTGGGGAAGATAATGAATACATTTTTATGCTTCCTTTCACTCTATAAACTATACATTTGCCTCCAAAACCATCCATTTTGCCTTCATATTATTCCATATTTTCCATAAAATAGCTTATGCAAGGTACATTTATCATTATTTACCTTAAGAATTGAATTTTCGAATTTTTGGCATTAAAATTAAAAATTTATCAGAAATTACAGGATTTGACTAAATCTTGTAAGTGCTCCTAGGTTCGTGTACTTGCAGGACATCTAGGTGAAATGTGAGACTTAGGTCATGATACTTGATGTACAAGGATGGATGATTACCTATCATCTTCGAGATCTGAGCTTTCCAGGTGCCTGGTCAACGCTGGTCAAACAGGGCCACTTCAGTAGAAAATACCATGTTTTAGCATAAAATCATGGACAATTTTAGATTTTCTTGGGATTTGTTCATATTTTATGGATCTGAAGGGGGTATTCGACCTTCCTAGCATATTTTATGGATCTAATCATGATCTTTAGGAGATTTATTAGCATTATTAGTTTCAAAACTCTTGTATAAATACTCTAAGACATAGACTAGTATGACAACCTTGATGTGAATGAAGAAACTTTGAATTTGCAATCTTAAGATCAGTTATGTGTTTTGTTCTTGATAATGTCTATGATATGATGATGTGAATGTTGCTGGAAGTTCCTTCTTAGCTGAGTCTTAGCTGAGACGACTCAAGTGTACAGGTGAAGCATTGGAGGGCCCCCTTTGCCAAACTAGTACACTCTTCCTTTATGTTCTTTTCAAGTAATCTTTGATACATGTTTTAAATCAGATCTTGTTGTAGATGAGTTTTATTCATATATTTGCTATAGTTAGATGAATTCCATAGTTAAGCAATATGCTTAATGTTTCAAAGCCTTACTCGTGTTGTGAATGATTTCTTGAATAAGAATTCAATGTGTGGTTTGTTTTCAAGCATTAGGATGATCATAAATGTTTTTTGAGTTATTTACGCTTTCAGTACTTTTTATTTAACAAGAATTGGTGAAGATTGCTAATGAATGAAAGAAAACAATGAATGCATCTCTTGAATAAGAGTTTTGTCTTTCTAGCATTGATAAGCCTCTGAGCTAGTTTTTGAATGTCTCTTTGAATGTTTACTGTTGATCAAATGCCCTTTAGGAAACAATTGTTGATTACTGTCGTGAGATCTATGAAAAGGATTCTGAACAGAAGCTTAGCATCTCCTCCATATTCATCTCTTAGAATAGGTTTTGGTTCATTCCCATTGAAAGAATAAAAGTTATCTCTAAATCCATATATTTTGGATGTGCCTCTAAGTCTTACAAACACCAGATTGACAATCATTTTCACTCTAATTTACATCAGTAGATTGGAGCCTAACATGCACCGCTTAATATGAAAACAAATTTAGCTTGAAATTATTTACTTAGTTTGTAAAGCATATTTCATAATTTGTATATTTCATTATGCATGGTTTTTATTGATAGAATATGGTTAATAAAATATTAAGGAAAAAACTTATAGCGACAAACATGAGGGAAACACATCCCAAGAAGAGAACATGACAAATTCTTTTAAATTTTAATGTAAAAGTAATACAATTAAATTATATGTAAGTTTAAATGATGTGTATTGGATAATGCATGTCACGTAGAGAAAAAACTTTAAAAAAAACTCCAAAAGATTATTCAGAATCTGAGTGTAAAAGAGCGTAAAAGTTTCATGGAAATGCTTCAAAGAGAGGAATTTGGTGGATCAAAAGATGATCAGTATAGAAGTTTTTTTTTTAAGTTTTTTCTTTGACTTTTTGCAAAAAATTTACCTCTTAACAATAATCGCTAACATGTTTCAAACATTCAATTTCACATTTGTTGAATATCGTGCATGGACTAACATCGATGGAACATAAAGCCATCATAAGAAGATAAAAATTATGAATGATGTAAATGATGATGAATTGGTCCTTAGTTCATTTGGAGTGGTGTTGGGAGTTAATGAGAGAGGGGGGACTTTTATGAAACTATGACGGATATAGTGGAAAGAACATATAGACATTATTTTCATTTACAATACAAAAATCAATCCAATGACTCCGAGAATCGAGTTAAACATAAACTACAACAAACATTTTTGAAGCAATGGTTAATGAGACTCATGAGACTTGCAATAGAAAAAGCATACAATAACAAAAAAGAATCATTTAAAAAGTAGTATTGCTAAACATATTTTTTTGTAAAATGCATACTCTAGTACAAAAAAATAGCAAATTAATAATTTTGCTATATTTATTTTCATATAAATATTAATCGATTTTTTTATCATGGTTTTCATTTTTCAGGAAGATTACTAAAATTCCAAAGGACAAAAGATGTGATATTTGAAACATGTCGATATGGATATTAAAAAGAATGTAGAAGGAGATGGTTAAAGAAATGAATATAATTGCATCACAGGGGGAACCACTCCAACAACAACATGCATCAAACATACGTAATCATTGATTTTTTTAAAGGTACATATAGTTTAATTATCACATGAAATACATAAATGAAAATATAATGGTTTATTGAAGATTCTTAGAGTTTAGTTCCTTGCCTCTCGGTGCACTTGACCACCCCTCGGCCTGGTTTCGCCATGGATGTTGCAAAAGGGGGGACACACGCCCCCTCCTATAGTCACGTTGTTTCACAAGATTCGGGTAGTAGAAACAATAAGAGGTCGTCTTTTGAACCGCCCCAGTACTTGCGCGATGTAATATTCACCGATGGATCGACTAAGGAGAGAGCCATGGAGATCGATCTGGGACCGGCTCATGCAAAAGCAACTCGCATTTGGGAGCCTGGTAAATGTTTTCCCCAAGCACCCTTGGCACCGAAGTATGTGATAAACACTCTTAGAATTGAAGATCAGAAACAATACATGAGGGACTACACCTTGGTAGGAAATGTTTTAGGCCTCTGACCTTCTGAGCGAGATCTGGTGAAATGGATACATCATTGGTGGAGACCCAAAGGACACTATCATCTTTAATAACCTGGAAGACAGGAATCACATCTTTGATGGAAGGCCCTATTTCTTCAATTCAGTTGGACTCTTTCTGCGTTTTTGGACAAAAAAATTCAATCCAAAAAAGGAGGACTTCTCGCATGCACTGGTATGGATTCGCCTTTATTTATTACCTCATGAGTTCTAGTTAGAAGATATTTTAGCAGGTATTGGTAATACCATTGGGGTTTATGTTAAGGCATCAGAGGCAACTCGACAGAGACGATACACCTCCTATGCACACATATGTGTTTATCTCAATATCTCCAAACCCCTTCTAGACTCCATTTCTCTAGAGTACCAAGATGAGGAATGGTCCCAAACCATAGATTACGAGCATATACCTTCCTATGTCGGAAGTGCCATGAACATGGAAATATTTTCGGGGAATGTTCTCTCAATGCTTCAAGAAAGGATGAATCCCCTAAAGCAGACAAATCTAAAGACGACTTCACTCAAGTCACAAGAAAGCATCGGCAATCAACTAAGAAGATGGTCTTATCATCAACAAAGGGCCCTTTAACCAACAACTCTTTCGATGCCCTCCATTAGGTTCTAGAGGAAATAGATGAGTTGAGATCTCCTTCCCGCAAAGGGCCACCCTAGGGGGATACCAAGGGCAAATCCATGAAGACTCCAGTTCTTGAACATGTTCTTCCAAACCATCCCTCCGGGCCTACAGAGGGTGAATATCTGGATGCAAAGGATGGGGACATTGAAATGGATCTAAATGAACAAGAGCTAGCGGGAGTGGATTTGGTTCATCTAAAGAAAGTGTATCGTAAAAAAGAACTTTACACCATCCCTCAAGATCAACTGCACAAGGTATTCCTCAACTCTTCTGTGGGACCCTTGACCACATCTAGTTATGGACTAGACATTATCCATGGTTATCTGAAAGATCAGCGCAAACCCTTGAAGGATGAAAAGAAAAGAGGATGAAATTCTACCCAACAGTTAATACAAGAGATTGGCCACTTTATGGTTAACTCGGATCAGATTCAGCTGATCTCGAACAACTTTCCACCTCTTCCACCCCCTTCCTCATCATGAAGCTCATCTCATGGAACATCCAAGGACTTAAGGGTCGAAGTAAGCAATGCCTTCTTCGAGATCATATCATGGAGGAACAACCCGACATCCTTTTTCTTCAAGAGAGGAAATGTATCGGTGAGGAGGCTGATCAAATCCTCACATGTTGTTGGAAACATGCTCAGTTAATGGGAATAGATGCAACAGGATCGACTGGAGGTTTGTCCATTCTATGGAATCCAAATTATGTCCTCTTGGAACATTTTTTCACTTCCAATTGGACCATCTCAATGGAATTTCGGGTCATACGATCTAACAGAACAAGATATTTGACTAATGTTTATGGCCCTGCCACTCACAGGGAGAAGCTACCCTTTATGCACAATCTCGAGTGGATAGGGAACCTTATTGGGCATCAATGGTGGATACTTGGGGGCGATTTCAACATGGTTTGCAATCTGGAAGAGAAAAGAAGAGGGATAAGAAGATTGGATAGTGACAGTAGTCACTTCCAAACCCTAATTGAGAAGCCGGGTCTTATTGATATAGAAACCCCCAATGGTATTTTCACTTGGACAAACCGTAGATCAGGTTCCCAGCAGGTCGCTTGTCGCCTAAACCGATTTCTCATCTCGAAACCACTCATGTTGGATGTGCTTTCCCTGGCTTCCAGCATCCTTGACACCTCTGATTCAAACCATTAACCCATTCAACTATGGTTGGACATTAATGGATCTTCGAGGCACAAACCCTTTAGATTCGAAAAATTATGGCTTTCACACCCATAATTCCAATCGATGACCTAGTCTTGGTGGGAAGAGGTCGCCATCCACCATGGCTCTCTTATGTTTAGATTTCAACAAAAATTAAAGAACTTCAAGTAGCGCCTTAAGATTTGGAACAGAACTACCTTTGAAAACATTTTTGAGGCCCAAAGCCTTTTAGAACAACAAATGAAGCTTCTCCAGCAACAAATTAGGAACATGGTTTTACTAACCAGCTCAAGGAGCACGAGGCATAGCTCAAGAAACAAATGGATGAAAGACGTACTCAGGAACAAATCTTATGGTGACAAAAATCCAAGATCCAATGGCTCAAGGAGGGAGAAAGGAACACAAAATTCTTCCATCGCTTTATGCTTCAACATAGGCACATTAATCACATTTCCCAATTAGTATTGGAACAGGGTCAAGTTCTCCCAACCCATGAGGACTTATACTAGCCAAGTCAGGAACATTACAGTGGTATCAGAGCTTTAGTCCTGCCAGCCTGTGACTAAAGACAATGAGTGCAGCAGAAGACCCAAATGACTGTGAACACGTAGGTGACGAATATGTCACTTACAATAGGCATCAAGAAAGAAGGCATACGCCTGATTTTCCCCCTTTCATCCTGGATCAGAGGAAGAGGAAGAGGCACACAGAGAAGCAGAGAGAAGGGCAGAGCGTGAGGCTAAGCGCGAGGCAAAGAGGATGCTAGGAGACAGATATGAGCGACCAGAGGGCAGTGGCAAGGCCCCCGTAGATCCAGAGGCAGTTTTCATGCAGGTTATCAACGATATGTTAGCTAGTCAACGGACCATGTCTCAGTCCTTGGCACAGGTGGTTGATAGATTGGCTAGAGTGGGCACCCAAGATACACAAGTCCCGCATGCAGCACAGGGGAATTCGAGAGTAGGCAGTAGACCCCAGTCACCCTCTTGCACATACACCTCTACGAGTAGCATTCCCAAACCCTTGTTTCCCAGTTTCCAGAGGGCACCCCCGTTAGCAGCACAGCCACCGATAACACAAAGGCCACCCACTCATGCCGATGACATTGCAGAGTATAGGAGGGAGTACGCAGCATTAGGACATGACCTTAGTCGAGTACTGTGGACTCAAACTCAGGAATTTCCCCAGAGAGTCGCAGAGGGGAGGACCATAACAATAGCAGGGGCATAACCTTGATTTCATCCGAAAATTTGGGAAACTCACCATCCCTTCTTTCGACGGATCATCCAAATACACCGCCAAAGCTTGGGTACATAAGCTAGACATGTATTACAAGCTCAACCAGATGACCAAGACAAAGGCCATCAGTTTCGCGACCTTACACTTGGAGGGTGAGGCACACAAGTGGTGGTATCATGGATTGGTGACATTGGGTCACAGTCGCATCACCTCCTATAGGGAGTTTACAGATAGGCTCATGGACAGGTTTGACAGGAAGGATCCCGAGATACACTTCAGGGATCTAGCCCAGTTGAGACAAACTGGCACAACAGAGGCATTCATCATAGAGTTTCAGCGGGTAGTCATGGCAATGAAAAATATATCGGAGCCCAGGCTGATCATGCTATTCACAGAAGGACTCACAGAGCCTTTGCGAGGATGGGTGAAGGCATACAGGTCTCCCACTTTGCAGGATGCCATCCTTCGCACTCGAGATCTGGTAGACTCAGTGCCAAAGACTAAAACTTTATCCAAACCATTTGTACCCTAGAGGGATCGAGACAGGAATCCATTCCAGAGAGAATAGAAGGGCAAGGGGAAGTTGGATGATGAGACTAGGCGAGATCTTATGAGGAAGAAGCTTTGCTTCAGCTGCAGAGATCCTTGGGTCCCAGGCCACAGGTGCATGGGCAAGGGAGAGATTCATTATATTGAGGTAGCAACAGACAGCATGGACAGTGAGGAGAAGGAGCAGGACAGTGGATCCACTAGTTCAGAGGAGGAGTCAACACCAGCAGAGGAGCATCCTCCTCGTAGACCACCGACACCGACAGGAGCCCATCCTCCAATAGTCCCACAACCGCCAAAACAGGCTAACAGGAGGAAACCAGCAAAGGGAGGTGTCATAGCGACCCTTTCTGGGGTTCCCAGGTATGATACCCTCCATATCAGAGGGATTATTCAAGGGAAATGGGCAATCGCCCTGATAGATGGTGGGGCCACCCACAACTTCATCGATGCTTCACTAGTATCGAGACGGGCACTTCAGACAAAGGAGTTTGAGGGGTTTGATGTTGCGGTAGCAGATGGCCACACAATGGAGTGTCTAGACAGAGTTCCAAACTTAGAGATGAAGTTAGGAAACTACACAATGAGAGACACATTTTATGTGGTTGACCTATCGGACACAGATGTGGTGTTAGGAGTTCAGTGGATGATTACCTTGGGAAAAATCACTACCAACTAC
>ML785519.1:339027-375355 GCA_009831015.1 Picea engelmannii | reverse complement strand
AGAGGATATTTAGACATGGGGAGGTAGCATATGCCGCAGAATGCTTGATCACTACTCAAAAGGACTCGGAAGGTCGACAACAATACCATACAGAGATCAAGAATTTATTGGGACGACATCAGCAGGTCTTTGAGAAAATTCCACCAGGGATACCACCTGATAGGGGGTTTGAGCACACCATTGAGTTGGAGGAGGGGGCCAAACCTATGATCACCCCCCCTATCGTCATCCTAGGAGGTTCAAGGATGAGATAGAGAAGGCAATCAAGGAATTGATGGCGATGGGACACATCAAACCGAGTAGCAGCCCATTTGCTTCTTTAGTTGTCTTAGTTATGAAGAAGGATGGCACCATGAGGATGTGCATTGATTAGCGAGCCTTGAACAATAAAACCATCAAGAACCAGTACCCTATCCCATGCATTGACGAGTTGATGGATGAACTGCATGGGGCAGTTTTCTTCTCAAAAATTGATCTATGCTATGGATAACATCAGATCAGCATCCGAGAGTAGGACATAGAGAAGACGACATTTCGATGTCATTTTGTACACTTTGAGTTCCTGGTTATGCCATTTGGGCTAACCAATGCACCCACTACATTCCAATCTTGCATGAACCATATATTCAGGGATTAGTTAAGGAAATCAGTCTTGGTTTTCTTCGACGACATCTTGATCCATAGTCGGTCATGGCAAGAGCATATGAGGCACCTGGATGAGGTATTGAGCATCATGGAGGCACAGTCATTATATGCCAAAGAGTCCAAGTGCGAGTTCGGTATGACAAAGTTGCTTTACTTAGGCCACATAATCAGTGCACAGGGGGTACAGGTGCACCAAGAGAAGATCAGGGCCACTCTGGATTAGTCGATGCCCAAGAACGTGATAGAATTGAGGAGCTTCTTCGGGTTGTGCAGCTATTACAGGCGGTTCGTCTGGGGTTTTTCTCAGCTTGGAGCACCGCTGACGGATCTTACCAAGCATGGGGCCTTCATATGGACCGAGAAATCACAGGAAGCCTTTGATCACATGAAGGAAGTCATGGACACTTGTCCAGTGTTGGCACTACCAGACTTCACCTTGCCATTTGTACTAGAGTGTGACGCATTTGGCGAAGGGATCGATGCAGTTTTGATGCAGGGGGGACACCCCATTGTATTCGAGAGCCGGAAGCTTAGTCAACCTGAGAGGTTGTACTACATTTATGACAAGGAAATGTTGGCAATCATGCATGCCTTGACCAAGTTCAGACAATATTTGGTGGGCAGCAAATTCATGGTCAAGACCGATCACAACAGTTTGAAGTATTTCCTTGAGAAAAAGGACCTCAGTGAGCGGCAACAGAAATGGGTGATGAAGGTACAGTCATTCAACTTTGACATAGAGTATGTGAAGGGGAAGAAGAACATTGTGGCTGATGCACTATTGAGGAGACCTATGGCATGTTCTTTGATGGAGATTTTAGCAGATCTGAAATCTCACTTGTTAGTGGAATATTCCAAGAACAAGTTCGCTTGTGAGGTGATGGATGGGCAGATACAGGATGACCGGTATAGGGTCATTGATGATGTCATATTTTACAAGGATAGAATCTACTTGGTGCCAGATTCAGGGCTTAAGAAGAAGATCCTCACCGCAGTTCATGATTCACCTCTAGCAGGCCATCAGGGGTTTTTCAAAACCTACAGACAGATCAGAGAGAGGTTCTCATGGAAGGGCCTCAAACAAGACATTATGAGACACGTCAGTGAGTGTGTGACTTGCCAGCAGAACAAGTCAGAGCATGCTCTTCCAGCAGGGCTACTTCAGCCACTCCCCATTCCAGAGCAAAAATGGGAGAGTATATCTATGGACTTCATCACAAGTCTACCCAAGGTCCAGGGTAAGGACTGTATCTATGCAGTGGTCGATAGATTGACCAAGTTTGCTCACTTATTTGTCATACCGACAGAGTACAGCACAATTCAGGTAGCCGAGATTTTCTTCAGGGAGGTCTTCAGACTTCATGGGTTGTCGAAGAACATCGTCCGTGACAGGGACAGTCGGTTCATAGGGACATTTTGGAGAGAGTTGTTTCGGCTGGTGGGGACAAAGTTGACACCTAACACCAGCTATCACCCTCAGACAGATGGACAGACTGAGATTGTCAACAAGTGGGTTGAAGGGTATTTGAGGAACTATGTAGGAGGACAACAGAGAATGTGGGTAAAGTGGTTACATTTAGGAGAACATTGTTACAACACCACCTTCCACATGTCCATTGGTATGACACCCTTCCGAGCATTGTACATATATGATGCTCCCACTTTGGTAGACTTGGTCTTTGGGGAGAGAAGAGATCCCAAGGCCAAGGATTGGATCATAGAGAGTCAGGATATTCTCAAGTTGTTGAAAGAGAACCTGCAGACGACACAAAACCGACAGAAGATAAGTGTGGACAGGCACAGGATAGAGCGCATCTTTGAGGTTGGAGATTTGGTTTTCTTGAGACTCCAACCCTACAGACAGTCATCTCTGAAGAAGAGTGGGGCTGAGAAGCTCAAGCCCATATTTTGTGGTCCTTCCAGGATTATGCGTCGAGTAGGCAAGGTTGCTTACGAGATAGAGCTTCCAGAGGGGAGCAAGATTCATAACGTGTTCCACGTGTCTTGCCTCAAAAAGGTAGTGGGACAATTCATTAACACATCAAAGGAGCTTCCCCCGTTGGATGAGGAGGGACAGTTGGAGTTAGTTCTGGAGGAGGTTTTGGAGTTCCAGGAGTGGAAACTGAGGAGCAGGGTCATCAGAGAGTGTTTGATCAAATGGAGAAGGCTTTCAGTAGAGGACGCTACTTGGGAGAGTGAGCAGGTGTTGTAGCACCCTGGACTGGTATTGATTGAGGACAAGCAATTTCGGGAAGGGAGGACTGTAATGTCGTTTTCCAAATAGAAGCTCCAGAGAGGAGGCTTAATGGTCTAAACTGCCCCGTTAGACCATTAAGACAGGGCCAAAGAGGGGTAAACAGGGTTACTAGAGGTCACTCCAGTCACAGGTGTTATATTCAAAAAGTGACATTGACCTAAAAAGGGTTAAAAGCGCTTTTAAGTCATTATGAACTAAAAATAGAAGTCAACAATGAATTAGGGTTTCAACAGTGATTTAGGGTTTTGGAAGTGAACAGTGAATTAGGGTTTCATCATGATTTAGGGTTTTGGAAAGATATAAAGGAAGGGTCAGCGACCTAATTCATCATTATGCAAATTATGAATTGTCATTGAGGAGAAGAGGCACGTCTCAGGAGAGATAGTTTAATGTATTCCAGAAGGAAGACATGAGTTGGCTGATTTCGGTGTTAAAAGACACACGCTAGTCACCGGGAAGATCATCCAGGTCTTCCATCATTCTTCATTGATTCCACTGTGCTCCCATATTCCGGGTATTATCTTTTAGTTGCTTATTTGTATTCCGGCTAAGATCCTTTTGTTTTTTGATCTAGCCGAGTGTTGTTATTTTATTCAGTCGCAGTTGCTTATTTGTATTCCGGCTAAGATCCTTTATCTGTTGATCTAGTCAAGTATTGTCAGTTTATTCAGCCGCATTCGGCCATTTTGTAATCCACAGAGATATCATAATACAAACTTTGCAGTTCTTTGTTGCATTTATTATTTGTATGATCATTTATATGTTGTAAACCTTTGATCCTCCACACACATTAGCAGTGTTTCCTAAACTAGCCAATTCAGGAACATTATAGTTGCAGCAACGAAAACCTAACCCTCTTGTTAAGGCACCTTAAGTGAAGAGCTTGACCTAATTTCTGGATAGCCTAGTGTGCCCTAGCCTAGTGCACCTCCTGATACTCTCAGCAAGTCAAGACGTCAAGTTTGAGTTTTTGGTCAAAGTCAAAGGTTGACCAAGTCAAAGCAGTCATGACTTACTCTATGAAGTCAGAAAAAAAGTTAGAAGGAGCTTCTAACTTCAGAGCATGGAAGACAAGGATTGACCTCATCTTTGCCAAGAATAAAGTGTTGGATATAGTGAAAGGAAAGATCGTGGAACCACAATTTGAAGAAGGAAAAGAGAAGGAACCTCAAAACATTGCAGTTATGGAGAAGTTCAAGGACAATGACATCAATGCAATGAGTATTATAGTGGACTCTGTAAAAGACCACTTGATACCCTACATCTCTCATCTTGACTCATCTAAGAAGATGTACGATGCCCTAACTAATCTCTTCTCAGTCAAAAACATTGGACAAGTAATGAGTCTAAAGAATGAGCTCTGTGACATGAAAATAAATGATGATAACAACATAACATCATACTTTGTAAGAATCTCTCAGTTAAGAGATCAACTACAAGCTATTGAAGAAATCATTTCAGAAAAGGAGCTGGTAAATATAGCACTCAATGGCCTTCCCAAGACATGGGATGCATTTGCTGCAAGCATGAACACAAGAAAGGAGTATCCCACATTTGAAGAACTTTGGACTTGTTGTGCATAAGAAGAATCGAGGATTAACGCAAAAGAGAAATCCCAAAATAAATACAAAGATCAAGTCTTCACAACAAAGTTCAAGAATTTTAGGAATAAGAAGTTTGGCTTGAGGAAGAAACCAAATCAAGAAAAGGATATGTCAAAGATACAATGCTTCAACTGTCGAAAATATGGTCACTTCAGAAACCATTGTCTTGAGTTAAAGAAAAGGAAGGAAACAAATGAAGCATCATTTGCCGAAGAAAGGGAACCCTCAAAGAAGGCTAAGCAGGATAAAACAAACTTCTTCTTCTAAGTCAAGGTAACAATATTCTTCAAAGTTCTTGTACATACCATGTTTACATAGTTCTTGTACATATCATGTATATCTATTTCTTAGAAGATAAGATGTTCAAGTGAAACAATACCTATGGAAGAATAAAAAGATAATGATTGCTATCACGATGACTACAAGTCAAGCAATACACATTAAAAGATGAAGTGAGTTGACAATCTTTGGTAACAATTCGTGTGGAAGATATTATATAAGTAACAACTACCAGATGAGCCAAAATCAGAATCAAACCTGAAGAGACCCAGAAGAAGTCAAAATAGAAAGAAGTCAACAATCAAGAGGAAATTAGAAAAAGACTTGTGACACTTTGCACAAGGCAATAACGATGCAAACAAAAGCGTGGTCTCTCTTAGACAGAGGGATTGATTACAAAATTCCAAAAGAAGAGCATGCATGAAGCAAGGATTAGGAGGGATCTAATCTTAAATGATATGATCCATTGAGGATTATGAAGTATCTATCCATGTTCCCATTGAAAGTAGCAACCATGATAAGCAACATGTGTTCAATTTGACTCTAGAAGAAGTCTTATTCGAAAAGAAGCCTTAAAGTATCCTTGGTTGTCCATCTACATCCATGATCCTATGATGAAAGGAAGAAGTTGGAATCTTCAAGGCATGGAATCTATAGAAGACTCCATGGACCCAAGAAGTAAAGAGAAACATGAGAAAGAACATGAAGATTCCAAGAAAGAAAGAAAATCCAGAACAACCAGTTATTATACCGAGAATTACAAGACTATCAGCTTGGTTTGAACCCACTATAAGCAATCAAGCAGAGGAAATGGAAGTTATGATGAAGAATAGTATATGTAAGAAATTGTGAAAAAGAGTTATGAATGAAAAAATTGCGAGATTTAGAACTAGAGGTTATTCGGGAAGGAGGAGAAGACTATGATGATGGCATGTTCCCGTAAACCAGATATACCTCTATCTGAGCTATTATATCTCTTGCAGCATCCATGGATTGAAGTTTACATCAGTTGGATGTAAAATATTGTTCTTCCCAATTGAGCATTTGAGGAAGAAGCTTATGTAGAGCAATCTCAAGGTTTTGAGGTATACCATAAAGAGAGCCATGTATGCAAATGGAAGAAAACCTTGTATGGATTCAAGCAACTTGATGCAGAGTATCTCATATACAATAGAAGCGTGGTGAAAACCTTCTATGACAGAAATAGTGTATCAGAATGGTTACTCAGAAGTCTGGGTTGATGGATTGCTAATCCATGGAAAACTCTCATGATGACAGAAGAAGTGCTACTTGGATATGTTTTAGTTTGAGATTTGCTACTATGTCATGAGCTAGCAGTAAACAAAAGTGTTGAATTCGACCATAATATATTGTAATGATTAGAACTATGTGAAGCCTCCAGAGAAAATCAATGTTCCATGACAAGACCAAAGTACACTAAGATCAAGCATTATATTCTCCACCGATGAGTAAATAGAAGATATTTTGATAAAGCCTTTGTTCCAAGATGAAAAGTCCGTGTACTTAAGAGACAAGGTGGGGCTCATGGAGACAACTTCCTTATTGGAAAAGGAAGTGATTACACCCAGGTTGGGAGGGAGCACTAATATATTATTGATTCATGGACAGTCATTTTCCAGTTTGGAAAATGGTCCAGAATGGGCAGTTCCTTTCTAGTTCGAAAAGTGGTTTGAGATTTATGACGGACAGACATTTTCCAGTTCGGAAAATTGTCCATGTCGGACAATCATTTTCGTAATGAAAATCGTTCAATAGATTCTTGATGTACCATAGACATTGATTCCCCTTGTGGCCAATGTGGGGGAATGGTCTAGGACAATCATTCTTCTTGGATGTCACTCTGAGAAGTGGTCAAGTAGAATGGTCTGCCTCGTCGGGCAGTCATTTTTTCAAAGTTCACAATTGTGAGCAGTTTCGAACAATGGTATGTTTTGGAGGTTGGTGCAGAACACTCATTTCCTTAGGAAATGGTCCGGACGGTCATTCCCTAGGGTAGACTCATTCTCTCCAGGTTGCACTATGATTAGTGCTGGTGGAATGGCCTAGTTAGGTGAATGGTCTAGGTTCAACAATCAGGGACAGGCATTCCCTAGGGTTGACTCATTCTCTCCAGGTTGCACTATGATTAGTGTCGGAGGAATGGCCCAGTTAAGTGAATGGTCCAGGCTCAGAAATCATGGACAATTATTCTTCTATGCTTGAGAAGAATAGTCCAGATAGCCCATGGCTGATGTTTTACTTTCTAAGGGCAGATGCTCTTCCAGATCTCACGAATGTGAGTGGAAGAATGGTCTGGATGACTCAGTTTGTATCATGATATTGTTATGCAGGTTGATATCGAATGATATGATTATTGTGGAGACTATATGTCTCTAGACAATAGTTGTATGCCATTGTGGTGGATGTGTTCCACTGGTTGTGACTATGTGTCATTGGTTAAGTAGTTGTGTGCTACTTGGTGTGGTTGTGTACCATTGTATAGTAGTTGTGTACTACTATGGATAGACACAGTTGTTTTATATTGAATGACATTCTTCTGATTTCTATGAAGACTATCAGTAGTGTTGAAAATGATTACCAACTAGATGGATGGTCAGTGTGTTGGTGGATAGACATTCTCCAGTCGAAAAATGGTCTAGGATAGTTATTCTTCTAGGACGTATGTCCGGATTAGAAGAATAGTCCTTGTAGCCCATGGCGTGGCTTTCAATATCTGTTGGAACAATTATTCTTCTAGGACATATGTCCAGATTAGAAGAATGGTTCTTGTATCACTCTGTGGAGTGAGTGACCTATTCAGCATCATGCCTGATTCCTAAAATGGAGTATGGCTTTTAGAGATAATGCAGTTGATGTTATCAGATGATACTGATAGTGATGATGGTGCTCATGATTTAATCATGAAATAGCATGCGTGGCTATGATGATGCTACCGGTAGAATGGTATGTTTGTGCTCGAGACCATTTCTTTCAATACCTCCCTAGCTAGGAGGGAGTGTTGATATTATGGTAGTTGCGGGAGGTATTAACCTCCACGTGTAACCTTGACAAGACTAGAATATTCTGGGAAGCAAGAGAAACCCTAAAGCTTTGAACAATAAGCCTAGAAGACAAGTCAGCTAAATATATTAATTTAATATTGAGTTTTAGCCCCCAGGAAGAGAAGTCGGCCCAGACAGCTAAGAAGGAGTAGTATAAATACAGAGCACTAGAGCTCATTTAGCACACACTCACTCGCAAATGCAGAAATTTAGTTGTGCGCAAGTCTGGAGAGTAGTTGCAGCTTCAACTACTACAACTTGTATTTTCGGTTTTAGGCTTGGACTTTCTCTTGGTTATGGTTTGGACTTTCTACTTGGTACACTAGCTCTGGAGAGTGGTACGCTACCTTGGTTGGTTATTGGGTCAAGGGTTTGCTTCCAGAATTATTCTCTCTGTCAAGGTTAAGGTGCTCAGGGTGGCTTCGGCCTATGGTTGGGTGACAATATTGCTATATTGTCTTCATAAACGGAAAATCTTTCTAAAAATGAAAACTTGATATCTGAAATAAACTTTACAGGTACAGAGTAAGCACACTAAAGCATAATGCACAGGAAGTCTATAGCGCATGAGTTAAATTCAGACAGGAGGAAAAATGATAAGGAAAACAAGACAGAAAACACAAAAGAAAATTGCCCTCATGCTTACAAAGCATGCACATGCCTCTTCCTCTTCAGCTCTCTTGAGCCTCTTCTCTAAGGCCTCTCTCCAATTACATTGCAAAACACAGTTTTTATAGAAAGAATTACCATCAATCAAAATGTTACAAATTTGATCACTCCATCCAAAAACAATAAGTTTTGCTTCAAAAAATCTAGGATCGAATGCCAAAACTGCACTGCCACCTCATCTGCTAGCTGAGAACACTGAGTTTGTTTCAGTTAAGTGTCGATATACGCCTTGAAATACTCATCGACTGAGATTTGATCCACAAATCCCTCCCTTCATATCCTCTGCCACATGTATCTGAAACAAACTGATCTAAAATTGATTGTTTATTTGATTTTCCTGGAGAAGCTTGATCTGTTGTCCATCGAGTGCTCAAATATTGCCTCAAAATATTGAAACAATCCCTGAAAATTTGGATCTGATCCTTAAATTATGCGTCTATTTGTTAATTGATTTACCCAAAATACTGTAGCTGTTAAAAATTTCAGACTTTTCAACGCACGGAGACATGACTAAGTTGAACAAATTCACTATTGTCTTCTTCTCGATCCTCCTTGTAGTTGTCTCTGTTGGCTAGGTTTAATGAATAGTTTTTAAACTATTAAAAACAACAAAGAACTTCTACAGTTTCTCCTCAAAATATGGGATTTGAATGCTGAAAATGTGGATCTTTAGCCTTTAAATGATATGGTTGTCTTTTCTCCTTTGGATGCTATTATTTTCATCAATAAAAATAATGGAGGAGATATTCTCCTCAGCCTCTCTAGGATTAGGTTTTATATGTCGATGATTGAAGGTGCATGTCTACTTTGTGATCATCTCTTGGATCTGGTTAGGTGTAGTCGACTTTATTGCCTTTTTCAGAAATAAAGCCTGTAATTGCAAGATGCCAAGGAAATCAAAGTCCACTTGTTTGTCCCGCTTCAGAATCTGTGGTAACAAATGAGAGCCAAATAGCAAGAACAGAAACCCTGCTAGTCTGTTGATGTTTTAAGCCTCCAAACCAGCTCCAAAGTGAATATAAACATCAAATTATAACTTGGATGTGATATGGTGATATATAAACATTCTTGACACATATGGAGGCCCGGTCGATACTTGTGAACGCGATGAAGACTATACTGGACCTGTGGTCTTTTGTGAATATTTGCCCCTTTAGCATCGCATCCATTGGCTTGAGAATTTGGCAGCAAGAACTCCTGGGCCATTCCTTTTGGAAATATGGGCTTTGGATTAGATATATTTTGCTTAGGACGAGACAAATTCCAAACCTTGAATTAATCTTGCAACCTTGATCTCCCTTGATGTTGGGCGTTGCTCTGGTTTTTTCGTTTTCCCTCTGCGATGATGGACCTCTTGGTATTTTATTTTATATGCAGGGGTGTTATCCCACATGCAGCGATGGAGGGATGTATAGATTGTTTATATTGCCTTCTATCTCCATTGGCAATTGATGTGTAGTGTAATGAACTAATGGGCCCTTGGGCTCACTCCTCCCGACATTTGATGAGTGCTCTGGACTTGGGGTGCGCTAATTTTGGTGTCGATGCTTGTGTGTTGGCTTGACTTTGAATTGAAGATTGGGTGCGAAAACCCCAATACTTTTTAATTTGCGCACATTTTAAATATAGGCTTGACTTTGAATTGAAGATTGGGTGCGAAAACCCCAATACTTTTTAATTTGCGCACATTTTAAATATATAACCCAAGTTCCAAAATGTCAAAGATAATTTCAATTTTTTACGACACAAATCGTAGAAATATGTGGTATTTTCAAATAAAAATGAAAAAGAAATATGTGGTATTTTCGAATAAAAATAAAGAAGAATAGGTTAGGCTGAGACTTCAACATGATGGATGGTAAGCCCACAAAACTAGCTCTTGTAGGAATAATGTTTGTTTTTTTCTTTTTTTTTAAGCGTACTACAAGAATGTCAACCTTTTTGCAGTAAGGAGTCATCGTGATAAGTAGATTCAGGTAGTAACATTGGCTCCTTCTGGGGATGGTAGGCTCCTTGTGAGCTGCCAAGAACCTTCAGACCACATGCCTGACCCATTTAATCCCTGCAACCTGTACTCTATCCATGATGTACTGAGAACACATCTTCTTATTGCTGAAAACAAAAATCACCCACACACTAAAAGTGTATTGTAAACAAACTCAAATTGAAAATCACATGCTCATGGAGTGAGTTTAATTGTGTACAACTCCTACACTAATTGAATCGGATTTTTTGCTCATGTAAAGGAATATTTCCATGGCAGCCATCCAATTAACTTACTCATTGACAAAATCCTGCTTTCTTTTCGAATTGAGAAAAAAGAAAAGAGCAACAAAGTACTGTGCAATCCAGATCCATCCTTAGAGCCCAAAAATTTAAGTGTCGAACTAATGGACTGTTCTTAATAATCTGCTACAGGATCATAAAATTCAAGGCCAAATAACTCATTTTGTTGCTTAAAATAAATGGGCTAATTGTGTATATAATCTACTCCATTGATAATGTTGTTTTCTTCATTTTGAAAGCCTGAGAATGAAAAAGATAGAAGTTGCTGATTGCTTCTACTGCTACTCATAATTTACCTTGTATCTTCTGCAGGTTCAATAATGACAGAAATAAATTTGTTGATATTAGCTCCCATGCATGTTGATAGAGAAATCTTCTTATCGGAAGCAAGCTCTGACTCTGAGCCATAGCTATCATACACATGCTCTGATTCTTAATGGTCAATGGATACAACACCCTCATGACATTGTTGGTCAAACTGCTCCATATCATGGACTTCAATATCAAAGACTTTGATATCATCATCATATTCATCATACACAAGAGAATTTTGATAAAATTTTAATGACAATGATGAAGTTTTTTGTATACCAGCAGTGTGGTCTTTACAAAGATTAGCATCAAAAAATTCTTCTTGAGGATTACTACTCAAATTATCATCAAAACTGTTAGGAGGATCTTGAAAACATTCCAAAACATCTTCATTGATTTCATCACTAAAGCATTCCTGATTATTTTTGCTAGGAGATTTAAGTTGCTCACAACAATCTACTAGAAGAAGCTCAATTGGAAAATACCTTGTAGAGTATTTATTGAATGTTGCATGAACTCTCTTAAAGAAGAAATATTAGAAGTAGGAAGGGATATGTACCAGACAAGTGCATCACCCTCCAATGAGTACATAAACATTTTCATCAATACGTCTTCATGATGAATATTTTGTTGGTCCATGTATTGATAAAACTCAATCAAATGTTGTGCATTATGATCATGATCATCTCCTCTGAACCTTGGAAAATGGTCTACCCACTCATACACAATAGGCACATCATTTGGAAAACCATGAACAACATAGAAATCAAATGGAGCAAATCTTCGAGCCAAAATAGCTTCCATGGCCTTTGACATTCTAAACCAGTGGAGTCGTCAGTGGATTCTTCTTTCATGGAGTTGCTAAGTGAATGATTACAGTCACAAATACTGTCTAATCTTTTTTCACCATCAAGAATTAGAGTTGATCGTTGTCGTTCTCCTAGGGAAGATCTTAAACTTTGTCCCCAGCAACGGCACCAAAAGATGTTAGTGCTAGAAGTTGTCCCTAGACTGCTATAGAGCCAAGCCTAGCACAACTTAGTTATTGCAATGGATATTTGTAAATAAAGATTGGTTTGGTTTGAAGGAAGGTGGATAAGGTAAACTGGAAGAGAAAGAGAAGGAATGAGGCAGGAAATGGATTAACATGTGTAAAGATCAATGATCAAGACCATTGGGTATGGAGTCTCTTATATATTTCATTGATCAAAGGTAATCAAACCAGTTATCAGATAAAAGGTTGATAATTGTACAGATAGATAGAAGAATATGGAAAACAAATATGAAAAATGCATGCTTCACTATCACCTTAGACTTGCATAATCCATAAGAAGAATCTTCATAAACGGAAAATATTTCTGAGAATGAAAACTTGATATCTGAAATAAACTTTATAGGTACAAAGTAAGCACACTAAAGCATAATGCACGGGAAGTCTGTAGCGCATGAGTTAAAGAGGAAAAATGATAAGGAAAACATGACAGAAAAAATAGACTGATAAAAGGTCTTCATATAGCTCTGATGTTGAAAAACATAAAAGAAAATTGCCCTCAGGCATACAAAGCATGCACAAGCCTTTGCCTCTTCAGCTCTCTCGAGCCTCTTCTCTCAAGCCTCTCTCCAATTACATTGAAAAACATAGTTTTTTTAGAAAGAATTACCATCAATCAAAATGTTACAAATTTCATCACTCCATCCAAAAGCAATAAGTTTTGCTGCAAAAAATCTAGGATCGAATGCCAAAATGGTACTGCCACCTCATCTGCTAGCTGAGAACATTGAGTTTGTTTCAGATAGGTGTTGATATTATGCCTTGATCGACTTAGATTTGATCCACAAATCCTCCCTTCATATCCGTTGCCACTTGTAGCTGAAACAAACTAATCTAAAATTGATTGTTTATTTGATTTTCCTAAAGATGCTTGATATGTTTTCCATCGGGTGCTCAAATATTGCCTCGAAATATTGACACAATCCCTAAAAATTTGGATCTGATCCTTAAATTATGCCTCTATTTGTTATTTGATTTACCCAAAATACTATAGTTGTTAAAAATTTCAAACTTTTCAATGCATGAAGACATGACTAAGTTGAACAAATTCATTGTTGTCTTCTTCTCGATCCTCCTTGTAGTTGTCTCTGTTGGCTAGGTTTAATGAATAGTTTCTTAAACTATTAAAAACAACAAAGAACTTCTACAGTTGCTCCTCAAAATATGGGATTTGAATGCTGAAAATGTGGATCTTTAGCCTTTAAACGATATGGCTGTCTTTTCTCCTTTGAATGTTATTATTTTCATCAATAAAAATAATGGAGATATTCTCCTCAGCCTCTCGAGGATTAGGTTTTATATGTCGATGATTGAAGGTGCTTGTCTACTTTGTGATCATCTCTTAGATCTGGTTAGGTGTAGTCGACTTTATTACCTTTTTTAGAAATAAATCCTGTAATTGCAAGATGCCAAGGAAATCAAAGTCCACTTGTTTGTCCCACTTCAGAATCTGTGGTAACAAATGAGTGCCAAATAGCAAGAACAAAAACCCTGCTAATATGTTGATGTTTTACGCCTCCAAACCAACTCCAAAGTGAATATAAACATCAAATTATAACTCGGATGTGATATGGTGATATATAAACATTCTTGACACATATGGAGGCCCCGTCGATACTTGTGAACATGGTGAAGACTATACTCGACATGTGTTCTTTTGTGAATATTTTCCCCTTTAACATCACATCCATTGGCTTGAGAATTTGGCAGCAAGAACTCTTGGGCCATTCCTTTTGGAAATATGGGCTTTGGATTAGATATAATTTGCTTAGGACGAGAAAAATTCCTAGCAATTTATTGAGTTGTTGATCTGGTTATTATTTGAGATTACAATGGTGTCAATACTTAATGATTCCATCGCTCATCAATTAAGATAACCAATGGCTTCCTTACAACCAAAGCATATAAAAAATTTCAAGAGTTTTCCTCTCTTTCCAACCCTTGAATTAATCCTGCAACCTTGATCTCCCTTGATGTTGGACGTTGCTCTGGATTTGGTGTTTTCCCTCTGCGATGATGGACCTCTTGGTATTTTATTTTATATGTAGGGGTGTTATACCACATGCAACAACGAAGAGATGTATAGATTGTTTATATGGCCTTTTGTCTCCAACGATAATCGACACGTAGTGCAATGAACTAATGGGCCCATGGGCTCACTCTAACACATACAGTTGGACTCGGGTTGTGCTAATTATGGTGTCGATGCTTGTGCGCTGGATTGTGACTTTGAATTGGAGATTGGGTGCGAAAACCCCAATCCTTTTTAATTTGGCCACATTTTAAATATATAACCTGAGGCCCAAAATGTCAAAGATAATTTCAAATTTTTACAACACAAATTGTAGAAATCTGTGCATTTTCAAATAAAAATGAAGAAGAATAGGTTAGGATGAGACTTCAACATGATGAAGTATGGTAAGCTCACAAAACTGGATCTTGTAGGAATGGCTTTTTTTTTTTTAGTGTACTACAAGAATGTCAACCTTCTTGTGGTAAGGAGTCATCGTGATAAGTAGATTCAGGTACTAACAGGTGGAAGGATTGAGGCCTTTGGTCACCAGGTTCAATGCACCATGGTCGTCACCTTTTGATTCTTATTGCTCGTCCCTCGACACTCGTCATGCATTCACTCCAATGTGTACTTCCCCATGTTGGTTATGCGTGGTAATCCTACTACGAACTTATTGTAGTTGGTTGATATGCTTGGTTTATCAAGTAACAACATGTGTGAGTTTGGCCTCTAGGTTATGTGTTGGGTGCTTTCTCTTATGGATCTCCACAGTTCAGACATATTCATTACCTCCTCTCTTAATTCCGGTAGCCACGACCTCCGGATTGGCACCCTCTTTTTACTTTATGTGCATTGTTATCAACATCACTTCTTGTCCCTCCCCCTCTCAGTTATGTCGCGTCTGCACGGGCCTTCGAAGCATGAACCAGCTTGGTATCTCACTCATGGTAGAATGATGCATATGAACAATGTCGGGTGATCTAGGTGGATATCGGTGGCCACCCACCTTTTCCAACTCGCTCAAAACAATTTTCTAACAATTTTGGTAATTTACTATTTTTAACAGTTTTTAACTTCGGGGGCCATTTTGAGGGCCTAAATGAAGGTTTTTTGGGATCAAACTTCTTAATGATATTAAAAGTCTCTAATTGAGCCCCCTAAATGAATCTCCTCGATGATACCTTTCCAACGAGCTATCGTGCGCCGCAAATGGAGATCGTATGCCAAAGTTACACCCCTGGGAAGTTGATACACAAGCTACCCAAAACGGGGTCCACAAAACTGTTGGCTTTTCATCTTCTGGGGTTAGGGTTTTGGATTTTCTTTATGATAAAAATGCCTTTAGAGCCTCATTGTAAAATCATCTTCTTATGAATGCAAGTAGCGGACACATCTCTTCTCAGAGATAAGCTGCCACCATTCTAGCGAGTCTTTCACTCTGTATTTTTACAGGCTTTGTACATTTTCGCTCATTAATAGAAAATTGTGTATTACTGTATCTTTGTGTTTATGGTTGCATCTTTGATACATTTATGTTATATTATTGGATATCCGAGATATCTCTGTACATTTCTTTATTATATCTTCGCTCTCATTTTCTGTCGGAAATAATTCGGATCAGTGGTATCAGAGCAGGCTGCTCTTGATCGTTTTTTTTCAGTGCATGTCCCCGACGAGGTCTGAGTATAGCAAGTTGGGTCTCGAGCTTCTCTCTTGAATACAATCTCTCTCACACGCCCAAGAAACCCTCCATGGTGGAAGAAAAGAAAAACGACGAAGCAAACGATTTTATCAATCTGTTGCTTGAGCAAGCTCTCACGCGGCAGAGGGACGAAATGATGGAGAATTTTTCCCACATCCTTCAACGCCTGTCGATAGAAACAAATGCATCTTCATCAAACAACCACTTTGGAAGCACCTCTCCTTTCAAGGCACAGGTTAATTTTGATATTCCCCTATTTGAAGGTCAGATAGACGCGGATGCCCTAGACAAATGGTTAAATCTATTAGAAGGTTATTTCTCTGTTCATGATTTTTCCGATAGGGAAAAGATCACCTTCGCACTCCTTAAATCTCTCCCCCATGTTAAACATTGGTGGGAAACTTACTGGGAGCAAAGTTCCACAGAGGAGTTTGGAATATATGGGGCCGAGCCCACTTGGGATTCTTTTGTGGATGTGGTAAAGGAACAATATTACCCTGTTGGAAACTATGAGGACCAGTACATGAGATGGACCACACTGCGGCAAGAGAGGGGCCAAGAAGTTCTGGAGTTCACCAATACCTTCCATACCTTGTGCACCAAGCTGGGTATCAAAGAATCTGAACGAAATTTGGTTCTGGAATACCGTGGGGCTCTACACAGATACATCCAAACTGAAATGTATTTTCTGGACATCTCATCACTCGGTGTTGCTTATCGATATGTTGTTAAAATCGAGCAGAAATTTAAGCACCAGAACAAACAGGAGTTTGGGTCTGAAAATTTGCAACAACCAAAGTATGATAAATATGGCCCTAACAAAGAGTCTCCTGAAAACCAGTCCAAGCCACAGGAAAAGAAGGGTCAAGGGAAGACAAAGAAGGACACCGAAAAATGGTGCAATTTCCACAAAATCCCCTGGCACAACACCGAGGAATGTCATTCAAAACATTCATTGGTGGCCGAGATCAAAGACAAGGAGTTGAACCCTGATTCAGAATCTAATTTTGAAAATACTGGTAAAAGACAAATCATCGACGCAGACCCCATTGCTATTGTCACGACCGCAACAATTCAACCAGAAGAACCACAGATCCTGAAGAGGGGGGGCGCCTTTTTCATTCATTGATGTGGGTGAAGGGGACCCTGGTGCATTTTATTGTTGATAGCGGAAGCCAGAAGAACCTCATATCAGTAGAGGTCGTCAAACAGATGGGATTGTTGGCAACACCACACCCGCAACCATACAACACCGGGTGGCTTCGCCAGGGACAAGATCTCTATGTCAACCAACAATGTCAATTGTCATACGACATCCAGCTCTTCAAGGATGAGGTATTATGTGATGTTGCCCCACTGGATGTCTGTGATGTTCTCTTGGGCCAACCATATATGTGGAAGCTCCATGTTGTTTATGAGTCTCAACCCCGCAGTGTCATTGTTTCTCTAGGGGGTTCATCTCTACAGAATAAGAGAGGTAGTTCCGACTACTGTTCCACCCAAACAGTGTCGCAAGGTAGTATCTCATACTACAAAATTCAGCTTCTTCACAATCTGTTCAAAAGGTGAACATAAGGATACTGCAACCACTACAGCCTCGACCCAAGCACCTTCTATCCAACAGAAGCAGGTCGACAAGATTGCAACAAAGTGTAAAGATTCCTTCTGCACACAGGCATCTCATGTAGCTAGACTGGTTAAAAAGGTCCAACCCTTCCAGCCACATGTTCGTGACAACCTTCAACAAGCTAAGAAACACAACTTCTCCAACAAGGCAAGCAGCTCATCAAGATCCAGATTCAACAAATGTTTTTCCCTCTCCCCCGGGCACTCGATGCAATGGAGACCATTGCTTCCTAAGGAGGGAGGATTGATCTAGATGGATATCGGTGGCCACCCACTTTTTCCAACTGGCTCAAAACAGTTTTCTGGCAATTTTGGTAATTTACTATTTTTAGCAGTTTTTAACTTTCGGGGCCATTTTGAGGGCCAAAATGAAGGTTTTTTGGGATCGAGCTTATCAATGATAGCCAAAGGCTTTGATTGAGCCCTCTAAATTAATCTCCTTGATGATACCTTTCTAACGAGCTATCGTGCACCCCAAACGGAGATCGTATGCCAAAGTTACGCCCCCGGGAAGTTGATACACCAAACTACGCAAAACAGGGTCCACAAAACTGTCGGCTTTTCATCTTCTGGGGTTAGGATTTTGGATTTTCTTTATGATAAAAAGCCCTGTAGAGCCTCATTGTAAAATCATCTTCTTGCGAATGCGAGTAGTGGACACATCTCTTCTCAGAGACAAGTTGCCACCATTCTAACGAATCTTTCACTCTGTATTTTTACAGTCTTTGTACATTTTCGCTCATTAATAAGAAATTGTGTATTACTGTATCTATGTGTTTATGGTTGCATCTCTGATATATTTCTGTTATATTATTGGATATATGAGATATCTCTGTACATTGCTTTATTATATCTCCGCTCTCATTTCATGTCGAAAATAATCCAGATCACCGGGAGCCCAAATTTGCCTAGTCCTCGGGCTTCCTTCTCTTCCTTGTCTTCCTCTGTTATGCACAGTCCAGGCCCTCTGTCTTCCCCCTGGGATTGCCTTGTGTATTGGTTTGTTAGTTAGGGCATCTCGTTGGGTTTTGTTTCGGGTTCATTTTCGAATGCTTCGTCCTCGTTCAAACCCTTTGGCTTTCCTTCCACTCCTAGGGTGGTGTCTCCTCCTATGTTCCAGCAACACAACTGCAACACCTGTGGATATTGTTTGTGCCTCTTAGCTTCCATGGAAACTCTGCAACGCCTAGTCTTTAATGTGCAACAAGATGTGGATGACCTGCGGTTCATGCTTGAGATTGTGGATCGTTGGGGGGAGCAGTTCGAGGCCTTGCTAACCACTCTGCTCGGTCATGGGTCTAGCCTAGATGCATCCCTTCATATTCCAGTCTTAGAGCATGCAAAAGGGGTTGACGCACCAATGACATGAGCTATGGATTCAGACTCGCACTTGTAAGACATGGAGAATGGGCCTCCTCCAGGCTTGTAACTTTTCTTTCAGTCTCAAGTTCTAGATTTTTATAGTATTTTGTTTGTACTGATGAACTCTTGTCATATTTAGACCCTGTGTGGTACTGAGTCGCATAGACAACTAATCTTTGATAATCCTAAGATTTATTTTGGTCATATTTTTATTTTGTTGCAACGGTTGAATTGGTTTCCCTTATGGACAATTTAGACTAGTAATTATCATGCTATGACTGTCATAATTGTATATTTTGGCTTTGAAAGGTAATTTATAGAAAACTAACTTACCCAAAAAAAATTATCACATGAAATACTAATTTTCAATTGTTTTGTTGTTGTAGAAAAGAAACCAAGTGGAACCCATTCAACACATAAGATTTGATGACAAGTCAATTGGGTTTAGGTTGAGTGGTTGGGGGGAATGATTGTTATCCTTCCCACCTGGGATCAATTCCTGTAAGTGACATGTTGAGCTCATAATGAGTATATTTTTGTAATGACTTCGAGCCTTGTTGTTGACCAACCTTGTGCCCTAAATATTATAGGGTTTACCCTAGGTACCATCCTTGAAATGAGGGAAGTACTCAATGGTTTTCCTCGGACTTTATAACCCGAATAAAAAAAATAAAAAATAAAAGAAGAAGAAGAAGATGGGATGACAAGGAAAAAGGGGTTTGATCACAAAGTTTGTGAGTATTTAATATGTTTTCCTTACTTAAAATTTCATATTTTTGGTAATGTATATAACTTAATTAATTCACAATCATCCATAGATGTTTTTTAACAGGCGCTAACATACAAAGAAGACCCATCTAAACATTTGATTGACATTGGATTATGGGTTGTGAGGATATGTTAGAGTATCGAGTCTTAATCGAACAATTGTAAGTAGATATGTTGATTTACTTCCCTTATTTTACAATTAATGAAACAACAAGAAACCTTTAATTACATATGTGCTTTGTCATGGTGTATAAAATTCACGGGAAACAAAGTATGGAGTCGAGCAAATAAAATATATCTTGAGAGACAACATGAATCATGGTTTCGAAAGAATATGTATTGTTTATGAAACACTCTATACTATGGTATACTTTTCTATTTGCGCAATCATTTACAATATAGTTTAAATGTAGATATTCTCGTTACACTTTATTTTTTTGTTTGTAAATGAAACATGAAGAGACACGATATCGAAACAAATCAATCAACAAAACATTCCAAATAACCCAAATACAATATCCCCTACAAGTGATGAATAAATTAGGCATGCAAGTAGTTCAAACAATGACAATAGTTCAAACGACGAATGATGATCATCAAAATTGAATGTGACAAGTTGTATATTTTGGATTTTTTGTCTATGAAAATTAGACATTTTGTTTAATGTGGACATATTATCCCAATTGCTTGACGACATGTCACCAATAACTGTAACAATTATTTATTAACATTTTGAATAATGTAGATCTTTATGTTGTCACATTTTGTATAATAAAGGATCTCTTTTTCATATATAATTAAAATGAATTTATTATTCTATTGCATTATCCGGTTTCGTAAAATGTTACATTGGTAATTAAATATATGGATGATTTAGATTATTACAATGAAGAAAGGTGTAATCAACTTGTATATGTCTTTAAATGATACAATACATTAATGCAATGAATATATCCAAATGCAATAATTAAAATATAAAAATAAATATAATTGTAAAAAATATTTTATTTTATGATGATTAGTTGAAATTTTATTAAAAAAAAGAAGTTGCATTTGCATAACTGCAAAGTGAAAAAAATTCAACACTAACACATGTCGTTGTATTGTACTCATTTGAACTGACTGGTATGGTTGATAAATATTTACGCATTGGTGCATTTAAATGAGTACTACACATCGGTGTGAACAACCATAATAAATGCACCAATGCTCCTAACGACAACAAAAGCACTGCTCTCTTCAACAATGATGTTACTATTATCGTTGTTGTTATCACTATGTTACAAGACCTTACGACACAACATACACACTGGTGCTTTACATGTGTGATACACATCGAATCTTTCATTATATAAATTATGTAGTGGGACTAATTTGGTGTTCAAATGTGTATCAAAATTTGATGCACCGAGGCATATTATCAATAGAAGTGCCTCAATTCTTTCAATATATAAAATATGCATTGGGACTTCAAAATTATATAATACAAACAGGTGCGTAATGCATATTTTTAAGCTCATGTGTGTATCGAATATCATTGCACCAATACAGATTAGATATATTTGAAGCACTGGTGTGCATTATCTATATAAGCACAACAAAAGAAAGAAAAAAAACCTTCACTAGAACCTCTCATTGTCCAAAAAATTTAGTTATAGTGAAAACGCATTAAAACCTCCACTATCAATGGTAGTGCAATGGTAGAGGTTTTATTGAAAATTTTGCCCAATCTTGTAACAGTAAAAACCTCCACAAAAACTTCCACTAGAATGTGTTTTCTTTGTAGTCTAATTCAATTTGTTTGACAATAAATGAGTGGTTTTTAAAACAAAATTCGCATTCTTCATCCACTCCTTCCATTCAAAATGATTCTATGAAACTGTGTTGATCACATAAGCTTTAGGGGTTGTAGTTAGAAGAATCTCTTAAACATTTATCCAAATTTTAGGGGCTATAGTTTGAGGAATTCTTGTGTCATGTAAATATGCAAATGGAAGGTTTTGTACATATTATGTTGCTACAAATATAAGGATACTTAGCATGAGATATATTGGTTGTAGCTTAGTGGAGACATAATGTTCTTAAGATATCCAATTAATTTGTAAGGAAAAAGGTGGTTTGGGGGAGGGGGTGACCTAATAACCTTACACTCAGTAGAATAAATACCATTGGAAATATTTATTAAAAATATAGTATTTCTATCCTTCTTCAACTCTTGCTAGTTGGGTTGCCATGTGTTAGTTTCTAACATGGAGCACAATCCTAGTTATTGTCCTCTTAATTAATGGTAGTATGGCACATGGACTCCAGGAGTGACAAGGTCTAGTAGTGACTCCTTCCCATACTTAGCCAATTTTATTAAGTGAGGTTGTCGGGTTATCAAGACATTAGGATAACATTATCAATCCTCTAGGGCCTAATGGTTATAGGTATCCCTTTTATACTTAGTGTTTTTAAAATTACCAAGTTATTTGACCATGTTATAAGGGTTTAAGTGTGCTTGTTTGACCCAATGATAGTCATAGCATAATAAGGGTGAAAAGGCACTTTGGTACTTAGTCATTTTTACAATCATTGGGTTATTGGTCCATCTCCTTATAAGAAGAAAATATATCTTGTGATGTGATAGTATATGAAATGATGTTTTACTAAATCATTCTATTTATCCTATTTCTCGATAATTGTGTCATCAATCCATCCTCTTGTCTTGGAGATCTTTTCAAGCCCAATTATGTACATTGATGAAGAGAATACAAATGGACTCAAGCTTAATACATTATGACATTGTTATGGCATCGTCTTTATTTCATGTGTGAGATTCTTTCTTACTTATAAAATCTAAGTAATTGAGCACCAACCAATCACTTATGCTAAAACTCTACATTGAACCTTTGACCCAATTTGAATAAGCATAGGGGACAACCTCTTATACTTGGTTTATTTTGTGAAAAAGGGGGTGTCAAGTTATAGGACAATCAAGTTAATGGGTATAAAGACTTGTCCCTTTCATTGTTAATGATTCGATGTTTATAACTTGATTCTCACAACATGCCAATGTGGTGACATCATTAGGTGACACGTCATTGGTGCCACATCGCTATCTAATATGTCTCTAGTATCCAATCACTAAATGACTCGTATATCAAAGATGTTGGCACAGGGGCAGACCCAGGGTTCAACGATTAACAATGCACCAACAAAACCCCGAATACTGACCCTTTTGGAAACACCTGCAAAGCAGGCGAGCCTCACCCGAGGTAGAAGCAAAGGGGGTGGGGGGGTTACAGGACACAGGTATCTGTAACCAGGCTGGGACACAAATCTGTGATAAGAGCACTTTGCAGAACAATCTATTAACGCTTAGGAAGTGACATGCATTAGTTTCTTAGCTTAATTAACACCGCAAGACATAATCAAAGATAGATCGACGCAGTAACAATGAATGATTATATACCCTGAGCACTTAGCACTTAGCATTATAAGTTAAATCTAACATTCATTTACCTTTAACACAAGAAAAGCACTTAAGCAACAAAAGATCTATCTATTACACAACATAATCAAAGCACTAAGCAAATTCATAACAAAAATAACATAGCACAAAGCAAACCATGAGACACTAGATATACGTGGTTCACCCAAGGGTGGGGCTACGTCCACAAACCGCTTTGCCTCTTTATTATCTGTTGAGATCTTACATTCAGTCACTCTTGTGCACTAAGCCACAGAGTCAAGCTTCACATAAGACTGGAGATCTGCGCACTAAGCACTAGATCCTCCTTCCAAAACAAGGTCAATGCACATAGCCAACTCTCTATCGAGCACAAAGCCTTAATGCACACACATTCCTTTGTACAAAGCAACTCGAACTACTTACACTTAGTTACTTCTACAATACATTCTTCTTTATTTATACTTTTACAAACCCTTACAATAAGGCCTAAACATGGGAAAACCCCATGGGTCGACATCCCATAAACCCATTACAAAACCCTAGAGGACCCTTTACTGGGTCCACATAACCCTCAAAAATGGGTGAGACCCATGATCTCTGCTCTGCCTGGGCGCTCCTTCGTCGACCAATGTGTCGAAGTCCAAATGTGGGCCAAATCTGACCAAAGTTTCCTCAAAACTTGGTCGAGGGCCAACATGCCCCCAACACTCACCTGTGACTCGTCCCGAGTCACTTAGGTCCAGACAATGCTGCTTCGACTTGCTGCCTCGCCTGAGCCTCCTGCTTAGCGAGCTCCTGGATTGTCTGCTCTGTAACAGGCCCTTCTAGGTGTTGTTCTACTGTTGCAACCACTTGATCTAGTTGTGAGCCCTACCCATCAATCTCCTCGAACACCTTGCAAGCTTCATCCTGCACAGGTTGTAGATTTTGTGTTACTTCCATTATCTTACCCTGGAGGGCAGTGATCTGTTGTTATATTGTGCACTGCTCCTGGGATCTCTTCATCCTTTCTACTACCATGAGTAGCTTCATCTGCGCCTGCAATGAAAATGCTTGTTGTTGCGCCTCCTATAACTGGGCTTCTAGATTCTTTAGCTCTGGATCCTCGATGAGGCGTTCATATGTCTAAGCACTTCTATCACTTAATTGTTTGCATTATGAGGCGAGGGCTCTTATACTTGCTACTGTGGTTTTAGCGGTCTCCTCCCTCTGGTCACACACCTCCTGCGGGGTGCTCGACATTGTCTGAGCCTCCAATTCAGTTATCCTAGCTTGAAGCTGCTGGAGGGTCTCTGCGAGCTTCACTACTTGAGCTTCGACCGACTCTTTCTCTTCCTGTGCCAAGCTTGGCACATAACGACATGCTTTACTTATCGCTTCTTTGACCACGGCCTGCTCTGCGAGCAACTTCTCTTTTTCCCTCTATAGCTAAGCTTTTTCCTCCTAAAACTTCACCTGAAGCTCTTCTTTGTCACTTTCATGGGCAGCTACACTATCCTGCGTTGCTTGTAATTTTACTAGGACTTCATCTTTCTCCTTTTGCAAGGCTTTTGTAACCTTCTCCTTCTCTTCATGAGCTCTCTGGAACCGAGCTTTTGTTGCATCCACAAGCCTTCTTAACTGGGCTGGTTCATCCCCCAATTTTGTGGTCTGTGATGAGGAAGGCACAGACGACATAGTAGGTATTGCACGGACTAAGCGAACAACTTGTTGCACTTCCTTCAATTCTCTCTCAATCCTTTCATATAACTCCTTATGCTTCTCTCCATATCTCTGCAACATGTCTTCATATGCATCCTCCATAGCTCCGTGGACTAGACTGATGTCGTCATCGCTGAGAGTGGCCTCCAACTGTGGCTTATTGGCACACGTCTTCTTCCTTGTTGAAGGTTTCATCAGAGAAAATTTCCTCCTTTGCAGTGTTATTGTCCCAGTAGGGGGATCTTCAGGTGGTGTGGCTTCACCTCCTCCTTGCTCTTCATCTCCTCCTCCCTATCCTTTTGCTTCGTCTTCTCCTCCTACTAGCGAGTAAGACCCGTTATCTTCAGACATTTTGTCCTCTTCGTCACTCTCTATGTCCTAGACTTCATCCTGCTTTTTCTTCTTCTTCATCCCACTGGTCTGTCTGACATGTTCAACTCGTGTAAGTATGGGGCTTCCTATGGTGTTAGTGTCGGATAATTTTGCATTGACAATAAGTACAAGAAATTCCTCTAGCCATTCTTTTGTACTCTGCTCCATATCTTCATCTGTCAGCTTGTAGTATGACTTCAATTCTTCTTGGTGCTCATCTCTTCGCGCGGTGATGTAAATGAAGTGGGGATCAGCGTGGAACTTCGCTATGGGTCAATACTGATGCAGGGTACGCGGTGTCATACGTGGGAATGATTCGATGGCGACCTTCAACTGCTGGTACTATCCATGAAACATGACATTAGACTGTCATTGCTTCGTCGTGTCTTTGGTATACCATAGGGTGGAAAACCAAGCGACCAAGGGCTATGAAGGTTCAGTCTCTGGGAAAGTGGCTCCGTCAGGCATTTTCCAAGTGACAAATGCGATCAAAATGATTAACCAACTGTAATGGAATTCATATCCCAAGTCCTGGGCTTCTCGTCAATCCTTTTCTAATTCGTTGACGAGGTAGTTCACCCAGTTCATCTGCATGCCCTCCACACACTTTCCTGCGAGGTCCACCACGAACCCGGTGACCTGTGTGGGTCGGTTATTCCTCACTATCTTGCCAGCTAAGAGTTGGCAAGCAAGGCGCACTACACCATCCTATATAGAGGCTACCTTGTAACCTCGCTTTCCTTTTTCTACCTCTCCATAAGCTTCTTTGATGCGTTGCGCCAAAGATTGCTCTGCGGCCTTCGCTGAATAAAATTGTTGTGGGTCAGGACCCTTCACACTTAAACCTATGATCCAGTGGATCAGTGCCGGATCCACAGTAATCCTTCTTCAAGCCATAGATATCCGCCATGATAGCATGACAAAAGGAATTTAACGCAAGCGTTAACCTCTTGGTGGTGGACAAAATGTGGGATCTTCATCACGTTCAATACGGTGGACTACGCCAACCCCTTAATCCATGGCTGTGAGACGAGGCGAGGTTTCTTTCCGGTTGTCTTCATTGAATAGTGGTGAGGAGCTAACATGGCGTAGTTCTTCCGGTCTCCTAAGTTTAAGTCGTTGTTCTTTAACAATGGGATCTGTCCTAACTGACTCCCGACTATGTGAATTCCTTTCGAAATGTACGCAGTGAAGACAGAGTACTCAATATCTCGAGGGATACTGTCATGGTTAACAACGCCAGCTAGAGGTGGAATATATTCAAGTAGGATCGACGAGATCTGCTTCGCGTTAGCCAGCTCACCATGGTGCTTGCTTCTCTGTTCAGTTATGGGGTTGACATGGACAGAACGACGTCCGTTCGAAGGGGAAGCCTGCAGTCCCCTAGTCGACGACGCCTGGATACCTTCAGATATCGGTTTGTCGGCCATTAGCTTCTTAAAACATTCCTCGACAAACTTCTCTAACTTGTTAGGTTCGCTCGACATTCTAGATTTTAACAGACAAGCAGGGTATTCTTTTCAATAATGACAGGTTTCACAGCTCGACACTTGGACAATTATCTGCTTAGCTCAGTCAATCACGGGTAGCAAAAAGTGGTCCTAGCACAACGACTGACGAGTTAAATAAGCTAGGTATCGTGACGGATATTCCAACGGCCAGGAAATGCTTTCATCAATGTAAATTTATCTGTTATGGTGCGGTCTCAATGTCCAAAAGCGGTCCATAAGCCCATAATGTTTTTTTCTAACCGCTCTGGAGCATCATTATAATGGTTGGGGCACCTCCAACAGTCATATAACTTCGCAAGAGCGAAGTCCAATTCTGCATGGACCTGCTGTTTCAGGGAGGTTCAAATCCTACGAGCCTACCTCCTGTGAGGTTCTAGTCTGCGAAGTCTTCCATCTGATTTCTGTAACTTCTTGTAGATTTTCCAACTTAGCCTTCTTTTTATTGAGATTCCTTACCTTCTTCCTTGTGATCTGAGTCTCTCTAATTGTTTTTGGAATCCTCTTTCCATTTTTATTCTTATCTTCCCCTAGCGTAGTGGCTTCGTACTGTTGAGGTACCCTCAAAGGTTCTGAAGTGAATATCCCTTTTCTTAACATTTCCTGAGTGGGAATACTTTTTTATTGAATATATAGGTCCTTCAAGCCTTCTTGCATTCTTTCAACCTTGATAGCTAATTCTCTTGCTTTATGTCCCTCCTGCGTTGTTACTTTGTTATGTTGCTTTGACTTATCCTCTCATTCTTCTATTAGTTGGTCTGTTTTCCTAGCTATGAAATCCCTTAATTCTTGCTTTTTATTTTCTGCAACTTCTTCCTTTGCTTTCCTTCTGATCTAATCCTTCTCAATCCAAGTCTTACCTAACAAAGTGGGAAAGGGGCGTTGTCTCCAACAAACCTAATGACTTCAAATTCTTCTTCAGTCGATGTTCCATGAACAATAATAGGTACAATAGTTACTCTTCCACATAAAGTTATCATCTTACCCTTAAACAATCCTATCCTTCCTAAAGAAGGTACCACGGTAGGCTTTCCCAAAACTTCCCAAGTTTCTTCTATCATAATATTCACTTGTGTTTCTTCATCCAAGACTATATAATCTATGTTGAAGTCTTCTATTCTTGCACTTATGCGTTGTTTTGCTTTCATGCTTTCTGGTAAATTGACATCTTTATGAACATCCATCATTTCTATCAACTGTAACAACGTAATTTGAACTTCCTCTGACCCTTTCTCTTTATGACTTTCTAACATGCCCTTAGTCTCTTGACTTTCTTCATAGTTTTCTTGTCTTATGTTCATCCCTTCAACTTTAGCAATAATCCTTGGACAATCCTCAACCTCATGACCAACAACCTTACAACAAAGACAAATAAGGCTTGCCTCGGGACATTCCTTAGCAAGATGTCCCGATCTTCTGCAGTTATAACACAAAGTCAATCCTCTTTTTCTCTTAAATGTTCCCCAACCTTTTCTGTACTGCGCACTTCTCCTAGGATCATAGTGTTGGACCTACAATGTGCAAAAATTCTCTCTAGGTTCCTGCATCCACTTATTAGTCCAAAGATTCTTTCTATGCATAGGAATAACATATCTTTCTTCATTTCCATTAAATTTACTCAAATCAACTCTTTCTTTCAATTGCGCCCTAGCCTTCAGACTAGGAAAAAATCTATTAAAAATACTTAAATTCATGCTTTCAGAACAAAAAAATTCACTTATCTTTCTCTTGCCAAATCACAAAGCTTGCTTCTTTAGGATCTTACCTCCTTTCTTCAGAACAACTTACTTTCTTAGCATAAAGATTATCAAGTCAAGTAGAGTACTGTGCACTTCAGTAGTATATCTACGCACAAAACTTCTCTTTTTCTTTACTTAAGTTCCCAACAATCACAGTTTCAAGTCCCAACAACGAAACCATTTGTTGGCACAGGGGCAGACCCAAGGTTCAACGCTTAACAACGCACCGACAAAACCTCGACTATTGTCCCTTTCGGCAGCACCTGCGAAGCAGGCGAAGTCTCACCCAAGGTAGAAGCAGGGGGGTTTACAAGATGCATGTGTCTGTAACTAGGCTGGGACATAGATCTATGATAAGAGCACTTCGCAGAACAGTCTATTAATGCTTAGGAAGTGACATGCATTAGTTTCTTATCTTAATTAACACTGCAGGACATAATCAAAGATAGATCAATGCAGTAACAATGAATGATTATATACCCTGAGCACTTAGCACTTAGCATTATAAGTTAAATCTAGCATTCATTTACCTTTAACACAAGTAAAGGACTTAAGCAACAAAATAACTATCTATTACACAACATAATCAAAGCACTAAGCAAATTCATAATAGAAATAACATAACACAAAGTAAACCATGAGACACTAGATATATGTGGTTCACCCCAGGGTGGGGCTACATCCACAAACCGCTTCGCCTCTTTATTATCTGTCGAGATTTTACATTCGGTCACTCCTGTGTACTAAGCCACATAATCGAGCTTCGCATAAGACTAGAGATCTGCGCACTAAGCACTAGATCCTCCTTCCAAAACTAGGTCAATGCACACAACCAACTCTATATCGAGCACAAAGCCTTAATGCACATACATTCCTTTGCACAAAGAAACTCGAACTAATTGCACTTAGCTACTTCTACAATGCATTCTTCTTTATTTATACTTTTACAAACCCTTACAATAAGGCCTAATCATGGGAAAACCCCATGGGACGACATCCTATAAACCCGTTACAAAACCCTAGAGGACCCTTTACTGTGTCCACATAACCCTAAAAAATGGGTGAGATCCGCAATCTCCGCTCCGCCTGGGCGCTCCTTCTTCGACCAACGTGTCGAAGTCCAAAAGTGGGCCAAATCTGACCAAAGTTTCCTCAAAACTTGGTCGAGGGCCAACATGAGAACATGTCAATGTGCCACATCACAATACGATATTATCCTTCTTATATTAGTCATACATTTATATTCGTGGTCATTTTCAACAATTAGGCCATCAAGCCAATCAAGTATTGGGATTATAAGCAAGATGGAAGGTCCTTTGACCTGATGGGATGACTTGTGATCCTTAAACTAGTTATGTCCTTCATACTTCATCAATTTTATGAATATTGGGAATGGGATATTATGGTATACAAGTCACTCTATGACATGATTGAGAGAAAATGAGATATCCCAATTGGTGAAGGAATGAATTGAGAAATGGATGCTTAGTATGGTCTAACTCTTACGACTTGAATTGACTAGTAAAATGCACGTGCCTATTAGTTTCATTTCCACATGTAACATACTAACATAAGAAGACTGGGGCCTACTTATACTCCAACATCTAATAGCCCTCAAATGCTTTAATTGTAAATGACGGAAACTAGAAATATGTCACTAATTGTGTCTTATAAACCATGCCTAATTATATGAAGGAGACATGAGTTAGCATGAAATCCATATTGGAAACTAGAGAACAATGATATGTCCATTGTAACCTTTAAATATTATTCTATGCCACTGCGTGTACATCATATACATGCAAATGTACCTAGAAGAAGACGATTACAATAACAACAAGATCTCTTATGAAGAGATTTATCCCACTTGGTAGGCCAAGTATTCTTAGGAAGGATTAAATATCCTAGTAAACCTTCATGCGGGTTGAGCAGATTAAGGTACTCAAACCCAAATAATAATCCACTTGGATAGTTTATGCAAGGCCCTACATATTCCATAGGTTGAACCTAAAAAAATGGTGTAAAATTTGGGAAATATAATTGTGGTACCAAGGGAGCATGACAATTGTGGAATTAGAACTGGGTTCAACTCTATTTCGTTGTCAAGACTCACGTTATTCTACAAATGGATAATGAGATAATAATTTAGTTTAGTGCTCATTGATGGAACAAACTACTCAAAGAAGCAAAATAAAACACTGCAAAAAGAAAATAAGCTTTATCAAGAGGATCTATATGCCTTCTATCATTTGTCCATGAAACAACCTCTTAGTTCTCCTTTAAAAACTTAGATAAAAACATACAAAATGAAGGCTAGACTATACAGATTTACTCCCAAATATGAGAAGACAAAGATGCACATTTAAAATTTCACTTTGAAGATGAAAAATAAAGTTATCCCAGAGCTACACATTCCATATTCTCAACTCCACACAATGGAGAAATGGAAGTGACATTGAGATGACATAACCACTAAAATATAGGAATGACACAAAACAACTAATACACAATTATACAAAATTGTGTACAAAAATATCATGTTTGGACTAAAAAATACCTCACAACACATGGAAACATTGTGGACATAAATGCTCACAAAAATCTACTTCCTTTGTTCACTAGAAAAATAGCTCATATCAACACCCACAAACTTCATCAATATGTGTTGCAATGTTATTGAATTCAATACTAAAAAAATAGCTCATATCAACACCCACAAACTTCATCAATATATTGAATTCAATACTAAACTATGTTTATAGATGTTTAGGAATGATTTACAAGTTAACTTTGTCAACCCAATCATGAGTCAAAATTCAATTTTAGTTGCATACATTATTTCTTCATCGAAAGAAATAGAATTATATCTACTATATGTGGTTTGGATCAAAATTCAATTTTAGTTGCATACATTATTTCCTGATTGAAAGAACTAGAATTATATCCACTATATGTGGTTTTCTCTACTTCAATAGATAATTGAGAATGGGATATGGAATTCTAATATAGTTATGGACAACATTTGGAAAAGTTGTTATTTTTTGTGATTGGAATGAGACATACAAGCTCTCGACCGTCTTGTTTAACGAGCATTAACCTATGACACTTATTATTGTGCATAAAGATGTATACGAGCGAACATAATATTTGTTCATTATAGTTTTTCTTAGTTAAAATTTCAAACTTTCATTGTTATTACTTAATCAATTATATGTGTGAAAAGTGAGCTAACAATTGTTGTATGATTGTAGGTGGTATATAGTGGTTAAGTTAAGGATGTGAACGTTTTTTCTATAATTGGATTTTTCTAATTGTTATTGTCAATAATGAAGTTAAGAGGTTGTAAAATGTTCCACATTTGTAAATAAACAAGGTGTTCTTTCTCTTTGTTTGGATTTTCAGAGTTTTTATTCTGCACAATGAGAATTATACATATAAGTGTGTTGGGTTTAGTTTTGATGATTTAAAGTTTTAAATTTGGAGTAGTGAATGGATATGGTGTTTCCATCATGAGATCTTTTTAGAAACAAAAATTTCTATCAAAATGCATTGTAAATGCATTGCAGTCTTCTGAAGGTTATATCACTAATTCCTAGTTTATTTTTTTTACTCTTTGTTTTTATTTTGTCACAATCCTTGAGATTAATTAGTTTGTTATTGATCGTCTTGTGATTGCTTAAGGATTTTGTAAGCTATATCTTTGGAAGGTCTTTCTTATGAATGTGTAGATTTCTTGTGTAGATTTGTGGAGTTGTCCTTGGCATGATACTTTACATTGAACTTCTCTTCTATTTTTGTAGTAAATAAATAAGCCTCATCAAGACTATTGATGGTTAGGAACTCCAACTCCATTTGAATGCATGGGTACAATTTGTTACAACATTTTTTTTCTTCTTCTGGCAGAATCAACAACTAGGTTGGGCTCGTACTCACGTGACATGAGGTTGATTCCGACCGCTACCACTATAACCTCCAGGTGTAACTGCACATGCCCCAAGCATGACACATGTGTAAGTCGATGTTTCAATCTAGTGACCTCACATAACATAGTGCATTAACGATGCACTCCATCACGAGATCGATGTGACATTTAAATTAATATATATGGATGTGCACTATTAGGCTATGAAAGTCATTGATATAGTCCTAAACTAATTGATCTCAACATTAGTAAAATTGTGACCACTAAATGTATCTATCTTTGTCATATTTCAATGGGTAAAATTCATTATGCATAACTTACACTAATCTTGTCTAAATGTCTATGGTTTCTCCCTTGTTTGTGGATCATCAGTTGTGTGTTTCTCCCTCGTTTGTGCATCGTTAGTTGCGTGATTCCCACCATTTGAGTGTAATTGGTGTAAGTTTGAGCTTCAAGAAAGAAATATTGTCTTCATTGTTGTAATGATTGACTACAAGGTAGGTCTCTAATTATTACAATCATTTATCCATTTCTTTGACATTAGTTTTTCCTTCAAACCATGGGATGTTGATGTTTACTTGCACATGGAAAGAACTTTGATCATCAAATAGATCAAATCTAGTGTGTAGATGTAGTAGGTATTGTTTGGAGCTAAATTTTGCAGAGGAATTGAGAAAATTACTTGTACATCTTCTTACACTATTTTTTAATTGCATCTTTGACAATGAATTTGATAAAGCCAATGTACTTGTTGCTAAAGGAACTACTAGGCTTGGTGTTTCTTTGTACTGAAGACTAAAACAAATATGTAGGCATGATAGATAGATCTCATCCATGAGCCTCGAGGGTTAGCTTAAGTAGTCATGAGCTAGGTGTGAGATCTATCCCCTAAGTTGGGGAGATCATAGGTTTTACTCCCTTGATCCCCTTAGGGTTAGGTGCTTGGAACTTAAGCGTCGATGGTTTACCGCATTCATCATATGTATATCGCGGGGAAGTACTTGGAAGGTTTTCTACAAGGTTTTCCTTGGAAAAAAAGGAGATAAATCTCACCCATAAGGGCATGTAGCACAATATATATCAAATTTCTAGTCTTGCATATTTAATTAATCATCTTTTGTTAGAGACCCATTTGAGCTATGACACAATTGATCAAGTTGTAGTGACACTAGGTGTTAGAAAGATATGAAACTAAGAATCTAGGGAGACTAGCATCTATGCAGAGGCATTGATTTGCAAAAAATATTAAGTGTTCAAATGATATCTTCTTAATGCAATGATATGTAAACATGAAATATCACAAAGTATTGCACAAATAAAAATGCAACATTAGAATGATTAAATGTGTAGCCTAATAAATAAGTAAACCAAATAATTATGATGGGTACCAAACGATAAAAAAAAATCAAACAAAATTATATTCTATTAATTATATTATAGCACATAACACAATTTAGAATAATGATATAAATAACTAGATGGTTACCCAAAATTAACATTGAACAAATAAGTAGATAAAGATATGGAAGTCTACTTATCAAATTAGATGTATGCATAATATGCATAAATTAACTGTAGAATGTAAACCAAATTCACACAAGCACATTATGAGCATCCATACAAAATATAAAAAAATATGTGCTCAAATATGTACACATTATCTTTGTAATATATAAAATTGAGCAATGGATTGCTTTTTGATAGAACCTTTATGAAGGTTATGAGTTGAGTCATCGTAACACTAAGTGTCAAATTGTTGATTTGGAGTGGAATAAGATTACACATTTATACAAGTGAGTGACATAATGAATAATGCCCTAAAGTGCATTTAGACTTTAATAATTAACCTTGGACACATTATATTTTCCCCATATCTTCTCCACCTTCACCCAAAGTTTAACCATTAACCTTCATCATTGTGCTTAAGGTTGATCCCTGTCTATTTCACATTTTCAACTTCGCTTGGTTATGCATAGAATAAGTTTAATGTTATCACTCACTTTAATGCAATTCTATAGTTGATTTAGTTAGATTCAATCATTTGATATGGCATCTACGTAGTTCCACTAAGTTGTGTGTGACTTTGATTACTTGTGTATTGATCATTTCAACAATAAGACAAAGTAAGCAAAACCACACTTTTCCAAAACTATAAACAGATCACTGTATTATTTGTTTAATTATAGTTACACACATTTCCATTTTCATAGACAAGATTGTTTCAAGTCAACTTGAGTTGTGCATTGTTTTTGGTTTATTTATTGTAGTTTTCACACAGACCCTTAATAAGTGTTAATGGAACAACCTAAAGTACAACTTGAGTGGGTTTAATGGATAAGAACATGTGTTTCTTCCTTGGAGGTTACATGTTCAAATATAGACGGGGTAGGGTATGTACACATCCGTAAACTTTAGCAATCAAATCGTTGCGTAGAAGGGGTCCCTTGTCCCACAAGCAAGGGGGTCTCATATACCGATTCTGTGTCTAGCTTAGTTGTGACCTTAATATATATAAGCTTATCATGTGTGATTTCTCAAATAAAAATGGGTTAAGTGACTGGTCTTTAAATTCTATAAAAGTAGTGAAACATCATAGCATGTGTCATTATAGAAAATTGTAATAGAGCACAACATATCTTACAAATTAATATAGATAATCATATTGATCTTTACTGGGATAAAACACCATCACCATTTTTAGTCCTTGCCTTAAGCCAGAGACTCTACCTTTCGCCTCGCAGTCAACGATTATTGACCGCCTATTACCTGGTGCATTTTGTTACATTAGTTGGTGTGTTCTGGAGACCGAACTTGATATCATGCACTCTAATTTGTAACCATAACCTACTTTCTTATTACATTGATTTATTTAACCTAAGTTTAAGTTACGAATTTCTTATTACATTGATTTATTTTTTAAAATAAGTTTATTTTAGTATTTATTAAATATTATAAATCAAAATTTTGATTTGTTAAGAGCTCATTGATGTGACGTTATTGCCCTGGTGTATGCGATTTTTTTTGTTGGAATTGTCATGATTAAAAAATGAATTAAAACAAAAAAAATTTGTGAATGGATGTGTAAGGTAGCTACAGAAGTAGTGGGGGGGGGCTAGAGGGCCCATAGTGATAATAGTGGAGGTCATTCAATGTAAGGTGGACTAGGTCCACTATATTATTAAATAAGACCCACTATGGTAGTTAGATATAATAAATGTAAGAGGACTTCTTAGAAGGTTCTACTTCTAGAAGATTCCTCCTCTAGAATGTTCTTAGGAGATGGTAGCACTATATAAAGGGGTTCAAGCAATGTAATGAGGCATGAAGAGAAATATTGTATTTGGAGCGGTAGCTCAATAGGAGGAAGCCCCCTCGAAGAGGCAAGTGAACAAGAGAGGATCCCTTCCATAATAGGATCCATTGTATGGTGTTTCCCTACCTCAAGGGTTTCTATAATAAAGTTGTGGTTTTCTATATGGTTTCATATATCTTGTGTGGTGATTATATTCAGATATATTTGGATCTATTGTGATATTTTGTATTCAGGTATTTGGTACTTAACAAGTGGTATCAGAGCACTTTCCTTGGCCAGAGTTGTGGGCAAATATTTTTTATTTTTGTAGATTTTTTTTTTCGGAGAAGAAAAAAGAGGGCCGCGACATTCCAGACATTTTCAATATATTTTTGTGCAAAATTTGCAGAAAAGGGTTGTAGATCTGAGTTCCTCTCAGAAAAACACCCAAGTTGAAAAAAAAAAATCATCCAAAACGGAGTCCGGAAGGTCAAGATATTGAGGTTTTAAAATCTGCAATTTTTCAGGGTTTTTTCTGCAGACGGCGGCGCGATTTATTTTTAAGAACCTGAATAGATCTACCAATATAATAACCACAAATACTGAATACACAATAGATCCACAAAGCAAGATAGAAGAAACCACACAATATTATTATCAAACCCTTGAGGTAGGGCAACACCATACAATGGATCCTATTATG
>ML785519.1:312094-338977 GCA_009831015.1 Picea engelmannii | reverse complement strand
ATATCCAATTAATTTGTAAGGAAAAAGGTGGTTTGGGGGAGGGGGTGACCTAATAACCTTACACTCAGTAGAATAAATACCATTGGAAATATTTATTAAAAATATAGTATTTCTATCCTTCTTCAACTCTTGCTAGTTGGGTTTCCATGTGTTAGTTTCTAACATGGAGCACAATCCTAGTTATTGTCCTCTTAATTAATGGTAGTATGGCACATGGACTGCAGGAGTGACAAGGTCTAGTAGTGACTCCTTCCCATACTTAGCAAATTTTATTAAGTGAGGTTGGTGGGTTATCAAGTCATTAGGATAACATTATCAATCCTCTAGGGCCTAACGGTTATAGGTATCCCTTTTATACTTAGTGTTTTTAAAATTACCAAGTTATTCGACCATGTTATAAGGCTTTAAGTGTGCTTGTTTGACCCAATGATAGTCATAGCATAATAAGGGTGAAAAGACACTTTGGTACTTAGTCATTTTTACAATCATCGGGTTATTGGTCCATCTCCTTATAAGAAGAAAATATGTCTTGTGATATGATAGTATATGAAATGATTTTTTACTAAATCATTCTGTTTATCCTATTTCTCAATAATTGTGTCATCAATCCATCCTCTTGTCTTGAAGATCTTTTCAAGCCCAATTATGTACATCGATGAAGAGAATACAAATGGACTCAAGCTTAAGACATTATGACATTGTTACGACGTCGTCTTTATTTCAAGTGTGAGATTCTTTCTTACTTATAAAATCTAAGTAATTGAGCACCAACCAATCACTTATGCTAAAACTCTACATTGAACCTTTGACCCAATTTGAATAAGCACAGGGGACAACCTCTTATACTTGGTTTATTTTGTGAAAAAGTGGTGTCAAGTTATAGGACAATCAAGTTAATGGGTATAAATACTTGTCCCTTTCATTGTTAATGATTCGATGTTTATAACTTGATTCTCACAACATGCCAATGTGGTGACATCATTAGGTGACACGTCACTGGTGCCACATCGCTATCTAATATGTCTCTAGTATCCAATCACTAAATGACTCGTATATCAGAGATGTTGGCACAGGGGCAGACCCAGGGTTCAACGCTTAACAATGCACCAACAAAACCCCAACTACTGACCCTTTTGGAAACACCTGCGAAGCAGGCGAAGTCTCACCCGAGGTAGAAGCAGGGGGGGTGGGGGGGGTTACAGGACGCAGGTATCTGTAACCAGGATGGGACACAGATCTGTGATAAGAGCACTTCACATAACAGTCTATTAATGCTTAGGAAGTGACATGCATTAGTTGCTTAGCTTAATTAACACCGCAAGACATAATCAAAGATAGATCGACGCAGTAACAATGAATGATTATATACCCTGAGCACTTAGCACTTAGTATTATAAGTTAAATCTAGCATTCATTTACCTTTAACACAAGAAAATCACTTAAGCAACAAAATATCTATCTATTACACAACATAATCAAAGCACTAAGCAAATTCATAACAGAAATAACATAGCACAAATCAAACCATGAGACATCAGATATACGTGGTTCACCCAAGGGTGGGGCTACATCCACAAACCGCTTCGCCTCTTTATTAGTTGCCGAGATCTTACATTCAGTCACTTATGTGCACTAAGCCACAGATTCAAGCTTCACATAAGACTGGAGATCTGCGCACTAAGCACTAGATCCTCCTTCCAAAACAAGGTCAATGCATAGAGCCAACTCTCTATCAAACACAAAGCCTTAATGCACACACATTCCTTTGCACAAAGTAACTCGAACTACTTACACTTAACTACTTCTACAATACATTATTCTTTATTTATACTTTTACAAACCCTTACAATAAGGCCTAAATATGGGAAAACCCCATGGGCCGACATCCCATAAACCTGTTACAAAACCCTAGAGGACCCTTTACTGGGTCCACATAACCCTAAAAAATGGGTGAGATCCACAATCTCCGCTCTACCTGGGCGCTCATTCTTCGACCAACGTGTCGAAGTCCAAATGTGAGCCAAATCTGACCAAAGTTTCCTCAAAACTTGGTCAAGGGCCAACATGCCCCCAACACTCACCTGTGACTCGTCCCGAGTCACTCAGGTCTGGACAATGCTGCTTCGAAAGCCTCGAGCTTAACTCGAGATGCTTCGACTTGCTGCGTTTCCTGAGCCTCCTGCTCAACGAGCTCCTGGATTTTTTGCTCTGTAACAGGCCCTTCGAGGCGTTGTTCTACTGCTGCAACCACTTGATCTAGTTGTGAGCCCTGGCCATCGATCTCCTCGAACACCTTGCAAGCTTCATCCTGCACAGGTTGTAGCTTTTGCGTTACTTCCATTATCTTACCTTGGAGGGCAGTGATCTATTGTTATATTGTGCACTGCTTCTGGGATCTCTTCATCCTTTCTACTACTGTGAGTAGCTTCATCTGTGCCTGCAATGAAAATGCTTGTTGTTGCACCTCATGTAACTGCGCTTCTAGATTCTTTAGCTCTGGATCCTCGGTGAGGCGTTCATATGTTTGGGCACTTCTATCACTTAATTGTTTTCATTATGAGGCGAGGGCTCTTATACTTGCTATTGTGGTTTTAGCGGTCTCCTCCCTCTGGCCACACACCTCCTGCGGGGTGCTCGACATTGTTCGGGCCTCCAATTCAGTTATCCTAGCTTGAAGCTGCTGGAGGGTCTCTGCGAGCTTCACTACTTGAGCTTCGACCGACTCTTTCTCTTCCCGTGCCAAGCCTGGCACATAACGACATGCTTTACTTGTTGCTTCTTTGACCACGACTTGCTTTGCGAGCAACTGCTCTTTTTCCCTCTATAGCTAGGCTTTTTCCTCCTAAAACTTCGCCTGAAGCTCTGCTTTGTCACTTTCATGGGCAATGACACTGTCCTGCGCTGCTTGTAATTTTACTAGGACTTTGTCTTTCTCCTTTTGCAAGGCTTTTGTAACCTTCTCCTTCTCTTCCTGAGCTCTCTGGAACCGAGCTTTTGTTGCATCCGCAAGCCTTCTTAACTGGGTTGGTTCATCCCCCAATTCTGCAGTCTGTGATGAGGAAGGCACAGATGACACAATAGGTACTGCGCGGACTAAACGAACAACTTGCTGCACTTACTTAAATTCTCTCTCAATCCTTTCATATAACTCTTCCTGCTTCTCTCCATATCTCTGCAACATGTCTTCATATGCGTCCTCCATAGCTCCGTGGACTAGACTGATGTCCTCATCGGTGAGAGTGGCCTCCAACTGTGGCTTATTGGCACGCGTCTTCTTCCTTGTTGAAGGTTTCTTCGGAGAAACTTTCCTCCTTTGTAGTGTTATTGTCCCAGTAGGGGGATCTTCAGGTGGTGTGGCTTCACCTCCTCCTTACTCTTCATCTCCTCCTCCCTATCCTTCTGCTTCGTCTTCTCCTCCTGTTGGCGAGTTAGACCTGTTATCTTCAGAGGTTTTTTCCTCTTCATCACTCTCTATGTCCTAGACTTCATCCTGCTTTTTCTTCTTCTTCGTCCCACTGGTCTATCTGACATGTTCAAGTCGTGTAAGTATGGGGCTTCCTATGGTGTTAGTGTCGGATAATTCTGCATCGACAACAAGTACAAGAAATTCCTCTGGCCATTCCTTTGTAATCTGCTCCATATCTTCATCTTTCAGCTTGTAGTATGACTGCAATTATTCCTGGTGCTCATCTCTTCGCGCGGTGATGTAAATGAAGTGGGGATCAGCGTGGAACTTCGCTATGGGTCAATACTGATGCAGGGTACGCAGTGTCATACACGGGAATGATTCGATGGCGACCTTCAACTGCTGGTAATATCCATGAAACATGGCATTAGACTGCCATTGCTTCGTCATGTCGTTGGTATACCACAGGGTGGAAAACCGAGCGACCAAGGGCTACGAAGGTTCGGTCTCTGGGAAAGTGGCTCCGTCAGGCATTTTCCAAGTGACAAATGCGATCAAAATGATCAACCAACTATAATGGAATTCATATCCCAAGTCCTGGGCTTCACGGCAATCCTTTTCTAATTTGTTGATGAGGTAGTTCGCCCAGTTCATCTGCATGCCCTCCACACACTTTCCTGCGAGGTCCACCACGAACCTGGTGACCTGTGTGGGTTGGTTCTTCCTCACTATCTTGCCAGCTAAGAGTTGGCAAGCAAGGCGCACTACACCATCCTGTATAGAGGCTACCTTGTAACCTCGCTTTCCTTTTTCTACCTCTCCATAAGCTTCTTTGATGCGTTGCGCCAAAGATCGGTATGCGGCCTTCGCTGAATAAAATTGTTGTGGGTAAGGACCCTTCACACTTAAACCTGTGATCCGGTGGATAAATGCTGGATCCACAGTAATCCTTCTTCGAGCCATAGATATAAGCCATGATAGCACGACAAAAGGAATTTAACGCAAGCGTTAACCTCCTGGTGGCGGACAAAATATGGGATCTTCAGCACATTCAATACGGTGGACTGCGCCAACCCCTTAATCCATGGTTGTGAGACGAGGTGAGGTTTCTTTCCGGTTGTCTTCGTTGAATAGTGGTGAGGAGCTAACATGGCGTAGTTCTTCCAGTCTCCTAAGTTGAAGTCGTTGTTCTTCAACAATGGGATATGTCCTAACTGACTCCCGACTATGTGAATTCCTTTCGGAATGTACGCAGTGAAGACAGAGTACTCAAAATCTCGAGGGATACTGTCATGGTTAACAACGCCAACCAGAGGTGGAATATATTTAGGTAGGATCGACGAGATCTGCTTCACGTTAGCCAGATCACCGTGGTGCTTGCTTCTCTGTTCAGTTACAAGGTTGACACGGGCAGAACGACGTCCGTTCGAAGGGGAAGCCTGCAGTCCCCTAGTCAACGATGCCTGGATACCTTCATATATCGGTCTGTCGGTCATTAGCTTCTTAAAAACTTCCTTGACAAACTTCTCTAACTTGCTAGGTTTGCTCGACATTCTAGATTTTAACAGACAGGCGGGGTATTCTTTTCGATAATGATAGGTTTCACAGCTCGACACTTGGACAATTATCTGCTTAGCTCAGTCAATCACGGGTAGCAAAAATTGGTCCTAGCACAACGACCGACGAGTTAAATAAGCGAGGTATCGTGACAGATCTTCCAACGGCCAGTAAATGCTTTCATCAATGTAAATTTATCTGTTATGGTGCGGTCTCAATGTCCAAATGCGGTCCATAAGCCCATAAATTTGTTTTCTAACCACTCTGGAGCATCATTATAACAACTGGGGCACCTCCAACAGTCATATAACTTCGCAAGGGCAAAGTCCAATTCTGCGCGGACCTACTGTTCCAGTGAGGTTCAAATCCTACGAGCCTACCTCCTGCGAGGTTCCAGTTTGTGAAGTCTTCCATCTGGTTTCTATAACTTCTTGTAGCTTTTCCAACTTAGCCTTCTTTTTATTGAGATTCCTTGCCTTCTTCCTTGTGATCTGAGTCTCTCTAATTGTTTTTGGAATCCTCTTTCCATTTTTATTCTTATCTTCCCCTAGCATAGTGGCTTCGTATTGTTGAGGTACCCTCAAAGGTTCTGAAGTGAATATCCCTTTTCTTAACATTTCCTGAGTGGGAATACTTCTTTATTGAATAGATAGGTCCTTCAAGCCTTCTTGCATTCTTTCAACCTTGATAGCTAATTCTCTTGCTTTATGTCCCTCCTGCGTTGTTACTTTGTTTTGTTGCTTCGACTTATCCTCTCGTTCTTCTATTAGTCGGTCTATTTTCCTAACTATGAAATCCCTTAATTCTTGCTTTTTATTTTCTGCAGCTTCTTCCTTTGCTTTCCTTCTGATCTGATCCTTCTCAATCCAAGCCTTACCTAACAATAGTGGGAAAGGGGCATTGTCTCCAACAAACCTAATGACTTCAAATTCTTCTTCAGTCGATGTTCCATGAACAATAATAGGTACAGTAGTTACTCTTCCACATAAAGTTATCATATTACCCTTAAACAAGCCTATCCTTCCTAAAGAAGGTACCATGGTAGGCTTTCCCAAAACTTCCCAAGTTTCTTCCGTCATAATATTCACTTGTGTTTCTTCATCCAAGACTATACGGTCTATGTTGAAGTCTTCTATTCTTGCACTTATGTGTTGTTTTGCTTTCATGCTTTTTGGTAAATTGACATCTTTATGAACATCCATCGTTTCTGTCAACTGTAATAACGTAATTTGAACTTCCTCTTACCCTTTCTCTTTATGAATTTCTAACATGCCCTTAGTCTCTTGACTTTCTTCATAGTTTTCTTGTCTTGTGTTCATCCCTTCAACTTTAGCAATAATCCTTGGACAATCCTCAACCTCATGACCAACAACCTTACAACAAAGACAAATAAGGCCTACCTAGGGACATTCCTTAGCAAGATGTCCCGACCTTCTACAGTTATAACACAAAGTCAATCCTCTTTTTCTCTTAAATGTTCCCCAACCTTTTTTGTACTGTGCACTTCTCCTAGGATCATAGTGCTGGACCTACAATCTGTAAAAAATCTCTCTAGGTTCCTGCATCCACTTATTAGTCCAAAGACTCTTTCTATGCATAGGAATAACATATATTTCTTCATTTCCATTAAATTTACTCAAATCAACTCTTTCTTTCAACTGCACCCTATCCTTCAGACTAGGACAAAATCTATTAAACATACTTAAATTCATGCTTTCAGAACAAAAAAATTCACTTATCTTTCTCTTGCCAAAGCACAAAGCTTGCTTCTTTAGGATCTTACCTCTTTTCTTTAGAACAACTTACTTTCTTAGCATAAAGCTTCTCAAGTCAAGTAGAGTACTGCGCACTTTAGTAGTATATCTACGCACAAAGCTTCTCTTTTTCTTTACTTAAGTTCCCAGCAATCACAGTTTCAGGTCCCGACAACGGAACCATTTGTTGGCACAGGGGCAAACCCAGGGTTCAACGCTTAACAACGCACCGACAAAACCTCGACTACTGTCCCTTTCGGCAGCACCTGCGAAGCAGGCGAAGTCTCACCCAAGGTAGAAGTAGGGGGGGTTACAGGACGCAGGTGTCTGTAACTAAGCTGGGACACAGATCTATGATAAGAGCACTTTGCAAAACAGTCTATTAGCGCTTAGGAAGTGACATGCATTAGTTTCTTATCTTAATTAACACTGCAGGACATAATCAAAGATAGATCAACGCAGTAACAATGAATGATTATATACCCTGAGCACTTAACACTTAGCATTATAAGTTATATCTAGCATTCATTTACCTTTAACACAAGTAAAGGACTTAAGCAACAAAAGATCCATCTATTACACAACACAATCAAAGCACTAAGCAAATTCATAACAGAAATAACATAGCACAAAGTAAACCATAAGACACCAGATATATGTGGTTCACCCCAGGGTGGGGCTACGTCCACAAACTGCTTAGCCTCTTTATTATCTGCCGAGATTTTACATTCGGTCACTCTTGTGCACTAAGCCACATAATCGAGCTTCGCATAAGACTAGAGATCTGCGCACTAAGCACTAGATCCTCCTTCCAAAACTAGGTCAATGCACATAGCCAACTCTATATCGAGCACAAAGCTTTAATGCACATACATTCCTTTGCACAAAGAAACTTGAACTAATTGCACTTAGCTACTTCTACAATACATTCTTCTTTTTTATACTTTTACAAACCCTTACAATAAGGCCTAATCATGGGAAAACCCCATGGGCCGACATCCCATAAACCCATTACAAAACCCTAGAGGACCCTTTACTGGGTCCACATAACCCTAAAAAATGGGTGAGATCCGCGATCTCCGCTCCGCCTGGGCGCTCCTTCTTCAACCAACGTGTCGAAGTCCAAAAGTGGGCCAAATCTGACCAAAGTTTCCTCAAAACTTGGTCAAGGGCCAACATGAGAACATGTCAATGTGCCACATCACAATACGATATTATCCTTCTTATATTAGTCATACATCTATATTCGTGGTCATTTTCAACAATTGGGCCATCAAGCCAATCAAGTATTGGGATTATAAGCAAGATAGAAGGTCCTTTGACTTGATGGGATGACTTGTGATCCTTAAACTAGTTATGTCCTTCATACTTCATCAATTTTATGAATATTGGGAATGGGATATTATGGTATACAAGTCACTCTATGACATGATTGAGAGAAAATGAGATATCCCAATTGGTGAAGGAATGAATTGAGAAATGGATGCTTGGTATGGCTTAACTCTTATGACTTGAATTGACTAGTAAAATGCACGTGCCTATTAGTTTCATTTCCACATGTAACATACTAACATAAGAAGACTGGGGCCTACTTATACCCCAACATCTAATAGCCCTCAAATGCTTTAATTGTAAATGAAGGAAACTAGAAATAGGTCACTAATTGTGTCTTATAAACCATGCCTAAGTATATGAAGGAGACATGAGTTAGCATGAAATCCATATTGGAAACTAGAGAACAACGATATGTCCATTGTAATCTTGAAATATTATTCTATGCCACTGCTTGTACATCATATACATGCAAATGTACCTAGAAGAAGACGATTACAATAACAACAAGATCTCTTATGAAGAGATTTATCCCACTTTGTAGGCCAAGTATTCTTAGGAAGGATTAAATATCCTAGTAAACCTTCATGCGGGTTGAGGAGATTAAGGTACTCAAACCCAAATAATAATCCACTTGGATAGTTTATGCAAGGCCCTGCATATTCCATAGGTCGAACCTAAAAAAATGGTGTAAAATTTGGGAAATATAATTGTGGTACCAAGGGAGCATGACAATTGTGGAATTAGAATTAGGTTCAACTCTATTTCGTTGTCAAGACTTACGTTATTCTACAAATGGATAATGAGATAATAATTTAGTTTAGTGCTCATTGATGGAACAAACTACTCGAAGAAGCAAAATAAAACACTGCAAAAAGAAAATAAGCTTTATCAAGAGGATGTATATGTCTTCTATCATTTGTCCATGAAACAACCTCTTAGTTCTCCTTTAAAAACTTAGATAAAGACATACAAAATGAAGGCTAGACTATATAGATTTACTCCCAAATATGAGAAGACAAAAATGCACATTTAAAATTTCACTTTGAAGATGAAAAATAAAGTTATCCCAGAACTACACATTTCATATTCTCAACTCCACACAATGGAGAAATGGAAGTGACATCAAGATGACATAACCAATGACACAAAACAACTAATACAAAATTGTGTACAAAAATATCATGCTTGGACTAAAAAATACCTCACAACACATGGAAACATTGTGGACATAAATACTCACAAAAATCTACTTCTTTTGTCCACTAGAAAAATAGCTCATATCAACACCCACAAACTTCATCAATATGTGTTGCAATGTTATTGAATTCAATACTAAAAGAAATAGCTCATATCAACACCCACAAACTTCATCAATATGTGTTGCAATATTATTGAATTCAATACTAAACTATGTTTATAGATGTTTAGGAATGATTTACAAGTTAACTTTGTCAACCCAATCATGAGTCAAAATTCAATTTTAGTTGCATACATTATTTCTTGATTGAAAGAAATAGAATTATATCCACTATATGTGGTTTTCTCTATTTCAATAGATAATTGAGAATGGGATATGGAATTCTAATATAGGTATGGACAACATTTGGAAAAGTTGTTATTTTTTGTGATTGGAATGAGACACACAAGCTCTCGACCTTCTTGTTTGATATGAATGAATGAGCATTAACCTATGACACTTATTATTGTGCATAAAGATGTATACGAGCGAACATAATATTTGTTCATTATAGTTTTTCTTAGTTAACATTTCAAACTTTCATTGTTATTACTTAATCAATTATATGTGTGAAAAGTGAGCTAACAATTGTTGTATGATTGCAGGTGGTATTTTGTTCATTATAGTTTTTCTTAGTTAAAATTTCAAACTTTCATTGTTATTAATCAATTATGTGTGTGAAAAGTGAGCTGACAATTGTTGAATGATTGTAGGTGGTATATATATGTGTGAAAAGTGAGCTAACAATTGTTGTATGATTGTAGGTGGTATATAGTGGTTAAGTTAAGGATGTGAATGCTTTTTCTATAATTGGATTTTTCTAATTGTTATTGTCAATAATGAAGTCAAGAGGTTGTAAAATGCTCCATATTTGTAAATAGACAAGGTGTTATTTCTCTTTGTTTGGATTTTCAGAGTTTTTATTCTGCACAATGAGAATTATACATATAAGTGTGTTGGGTTTAGTTTTGACGATTTAAAGTTTTAAATTTGGAGTAGTGAATGGATATGGTGTTTCCATCATGAGATCTTTTTAGAAACAAAAATTTCTATCAAAATGCATTGTAAATGCATTGCGGTCTTCTGAAGGTTATATCACTAATTGCTAGTTTATTTTTTTTACTCTTTGTTTTTATTTTGTCACAATCCTTGAGATTAATTAGTTTGTTATTGATCGTCTTGTGATTGCTTAAGGATTTTGTAAGCTATATCTTTGGAAGGTCTTGCTTATGAATGTGTAGATTTCGTGTGTAGATTTGTGGAGTTGTCCTTGGCATGATACTTTACATTGAACTTCTCTTCTATTTTTGTAGTAAAGAAATAAGCCCCATCAAGACTATTGATGGTTAGGAACTCCAACTCCATTTGAATGCATGGGTACAATTTGTTACAACATTTTTCTTTTTTCTTTTGGCGGAATCGACAACTAGGTTGGGCTCATACTCACGTGACATGAGGTTGATTCTGACCGCTACCACTATAACCTCCTGGTGTAACTGCACATGCCCCAAGCATGACACATGGGTAAGTCGATGTTTCAATCCAGTGACCTCACATAACATAGTGCATTAATGATGCACTCCATCACAAGATCGATGTGACATTTAAATTAATATATATGGATGTGCACTATTAGGCTATGAAAGTCATTGACATAGTCCTAAACTAATTGATCTCAACATTAGTAAAATTGTGACCATTAAATGTATCTATCCTTGTCATATTTCAATGGGTAAAATTCATTATGCATAACTTACACTAATCTTGTCTAAATGTCTATGGTTTCTCCCTTGTTTGTGCATCATCAGTTGGGTGTTTCTCCCTCGTTTGTGCATCGTTAGTTGTGTGATTCCCACCAATTGAGTGTAATTGGTGTAAGTTTGAGCTTCAAGAAAGAAATATTGTCTTCATTGTTGTAATGATTGACTATAAGGTAGGTCTCTAATTATTACAATCATTTATCCATTTCTTTGACATTAGTTTTTCCTTCAAACCATGGGATGTTGATGTTTACTTGCACATGGAAAGGACTTTGATCATCAAATAGATCAAATCTAGTGTGTAGATGTAGTAGGTATTCTTCGGAGCTAGATTTTGTAGAGGATTTAAGAAAATTACTTTTACATCTTCTTACACTATTTTTTAATTGCATCTTTGACAATGAATTTGATAAAGCCAATGTACTTGTTGCTAAAGGAACTACTAGGCTTGGTGTTTCTTTGTACTGAAGACTAAAACAAATATGTAGGCGGGATAGATAGATCTCATCCATGAGCCTTGAGGGTTAGCTTAAGTAGTCATGAGCTAGGTGTGAGATCTATCCCCTGAGTTGGGGAGGTCATAGGTTTGACTCCCTTGATCCCCTTAGGGTTAGGTGCTTGGAACTTAAGCGTTGATGGTTTACCGCATTCATCATATGTATAACACGGGGAAGTACTTGGAAGGTTTTCTGCAAAGTTTTCCTTGGAAAAAAAGGAGATAAATCTCACCCATAAGAGCATGTAGCACAATATATATCAAATTTCTAGTCTTGCATATTTAATTAATCATCCTTTGTTGGAGACCCATTTGAGCTATGATACAATTAATCAAGTTGTAATGACACTAGGTGTTAGAAAGATATGAAACTAAGAATCTAGGGAAACTAACATCTATGCAAAGGCATTGATTTGCAAGAAATATTAAGTGTTCAAATGATGTCTTCTTAATGCAATGATACGTAAACATGAAATATCACAAAGTATTGCAAAAATAAAAATGCAACATCAGAATGATTAAATGTGTAGCCTAATAAATAAGTAAACCAAATAATTATGATGGGTAACAAACGATGAAAAAATCAAACAAAATTGTATTCTATTAATAAAGTTATAACACATAACACAATTTAAAATAATGATATAAATAACTAGATGGTTACCCAAAATTAACAATGAACAAATAAATAGATAAATATATGGAAATCTACTTATCAAATTAGATGTATGCATAATATGCATAAATTAATTGTGGAATGTAAACCAAATTCACACAAGCACATTATGAGCATCCATACAAAATATAAAAAAATATGTGCTCAAATATGTACACATTATCTTTGTAATGATATAAAATTGAGCAATGGATTGCTTTTTGATAGAATTATGAAGGTTATGAGTTGAGTCATCGTAACACTAAGTGTTAAATTGTTGATTTGGAGTGGAATAAGATTACACATTGATACAAGTGAGTGACATAATGATTAATGCCCTAAAGTGCATTTAGACTTTAATAATTAACCTTGGACACATTATATTTTCCCCATATCTCCTCCACCTTCACCCAAAGTTTAACCATTGACCTTGAGCATTGTGCTTAAGGTTGATCCCTGTCTATTTCACATTTTCAACTTCGCTTGGTTATGCATCGAATAAGTTTGATGTTATCACTCCCTTTAATGCAATTCTATAGTTGATTTAGTTAGATTCAATCATTTGATGTGGCATCTACGTAGTTCCACTAAATTGTGTGTGACTTTGATTTTTTTTCCAATAAAAATTCCCTCAAATTTATATTAAGTATAAATCCATTTACAAAAAAATTCCACTACTGTAAAGAAGTATGACCAGACAATAAATGAACAGATCCTTTCATATAATCCAGTCCCAAAGAAGCGAGAACACTCTGAAAGTCAGTCGCCCAATACAAAAGGAGTCAATCCTATCAATGGTGACGGAAAATGATATTGCGAGCTTTATATCGATGAGCGAGCAATCCATAATAAAATCCCAGTCGAGAGAGAATAGTACTAGAGAGCTGTGGAATCACGCTGTAGAATAAACATCAGAGCTAGAATAAAAATGCTATGATGAGCGAAAAGCGGATCAAACTTCGAAGAGATTATAGGAGGAAATTTGACTCTCAACTCCTATATCGCTATGGAAAACCGAGAGCCTACCCACCACGCCACTTAGTGCCCTCTTAGATAGTGCGTCAGCAGCCCTATTGTGAGTCCCGGGAATGTGGCTGAAATGTATGTTGGAGAAGTTGTTTGATAACTTCAACGTTTCTTGTTTCCATCCTTCTAAGTGGACATAATTGAGCTTACAGTTTTGGTTTATCCAATCAATAATGAGTTTTGAGTCTCCCAGCACAAGAATGTGATTTAGATTCCAGAAATTTGCAAGAGATAGTGAGACCCATAAACCCAAGAGCTCAGCTTTGTTGTTTGTTCCGGCTCCACAATTTAGAAACCAGTTTGTCACCCTTTTCTGATGTGCTCTGAAAGTGCCTTCTGCTCCACAACAGAGGCCACTGGAAAGAGCGGCACCATCGAAACAAACTAGTATAGTGCCCTCCGTCAACTGGTAATCACAGACTTTGATTTGAAGCATCTTTTGGGAGGTCGACTGCCATTTGAAATTGGATAGAATTTTGTGTAGAACCGATTGATAGGAAGGAGGTCGCCCCTCAAATATAACCTGATTTCTCTCTATCCAGATCCACCAGCAAGTTATGGCAGCCAAGGAGATTGGAGTCGATTTGTTTAAATGCCAAGCAGCAAAGCACTCGGAGACGGAGTCGCCCTTCCAGCTAAATGAAAGAGACAAAAACTGTAACAAGCACTTCCAAACATACACAGTGAAGTCACAATGAATTAGTAGGTGAGTTAAATCTTCTGTGGCAGAAGTGCACAGTGGGCAGCGGCCAGGGCCCTACCAACCTCTTTTTTGGAGCGCCTTCCAGGTGAGTGGTCTGTCTTTAATACAAAGCCAAATAAAAAAATTTAACTTTAAAGGAATGGACCAATTCCAAATAGAATAAAGCCAAGGGATCTCATCATTACTGTCAACAGTTTTGTGGAGAGCCGCATAGGCATTGCTGACTGTCAAGAAGCCTGATCCATCTCCCCCAGCCTACAGTAGCTTGTCAGGAAGATCAATGAGTGTGATCTCGGCCGCTTTCAATGAATTTGTGTAAGAGTCCCACTCCCTTGCAATCGGTGGAGGAAGTTGAAGTTCGCTGCTAGAAGTCCAACGGTTCCGGAGAAAACCCGAGTTTGTAGCCACATTAACCTGTGCTAGACAATGGAGTCTTTGAAGAGCAAGTTGGGTCCTGAGCGAGGGCGAGAGGATGGAGAGGTTCTCCAGCCCTAGAATCTTATCCCTTCCTAGAAGGATCTCAGAACCATTACCTGGCTTCCATCGAAGCCAGTGAAGAACAACAGGGGAGGCAGAAATCAATCCCTTCCAAAAGGGGGAAGCCCATTTCAGCTCAAAAGAGGGCCTTCTCAGCCAATGTAGGAGAGGGAGGGAGCCAAGGTACTTATCAAGAATGACATTCTGTCAAATGTTGCTATGGGTAATCCCCCTCCAGAAGGAGCTTGCCAGAAGTGCCGTGTTGAAATAGGACAGATTCTTTAAACCCCAGCCTCCTGCCTTACGGGGTCTGTAAAGGGACTGCCACTTGCAAAGGTGAAAGCGATGTTTTTCTACACAATCATTCCAAAGGAAACTGCAAGAAATTCTTCGAAGTAAAATAATTATTTTATTAGGGATACGCTCAAGAGTCATCCAGTAGACAGCCAGCCCCTCAAGCACTGATTTGACTAAGATGTAACGCCCTCCCAGGGACAGCCACTTGTTGCACCAGAAACTAATCTTCCTTTCAAAAATAGCCACGAGCCAGCTCCAATCAGTAGGGGTAGAGGCTCTCGGCTTCAGCCTATAACCCAGGTAGCTGAAGCCCTCTTTCAGATCAAAGAAAGTAAAAGGGATGGAGCCTATTAGAAGCAAGAGTTCAGCCTCAGTAACGCCCCAGTAGTAGATCGAGGATTTGGAAGGGTTGATGGACAGACCCGTAGCTGTGCAGAAAACTTGTAAAATGTCCAGAATAACAAGCCATTCTGACGGCTCGGCTTTTGTCATTAGGAGTATATCATCGACGAACATGAGATGAAAAATCTTGATGAATCTAGAAACCTTTATACCAGAGATCTTGTGTTCAGCGATAGATTTTGAAAGGAGAAGGCTGAGACTTTCCATAACAAGAATGAATAGGTAAGGGGAAAGTGGGCATCCCTGTTGTAGCCCCCTTTCGTTGTTGAAGAAATCAGTCGCCTCCCCATTGATCAGCACCACAAAATTTGCACTTGTAACGCAAGCTAGAATCCAATCAGTGAACTTGACACCAAACCCCGCAGCATGTAGGATAAGTCTCAAGAAGGCCTAGTCGATACAGTCAAAGGCCTTTTTAAGATCAATTTTCATGATTAAGGCCTTTAAATTTTTCTGTTTTATAGAGTGAATGCACTCATGGGCCGTAGCTATGGCATCTTGTATCCTCCTTCCATTTAGAAACCCGAGTTGTTCAGCTGAAAGGCTTCTTTCCAGAAATGGTTTCATGCGATTTGCAATGACTTTTGAAACCAATTTATAAATAAGATTACACAGGGAAATTGGTCTGTAGTCATTAAAGGAGACAACGTTGTTTTCTTTGGGGATCAATACCAGAAAAGTGGAGTTAATGTTCCTGAAGATCTTGCCTTTGGTGCGAATGTCTTCGACCATTAGAAGGAGGTCCGATCCAACGAGCTCAAAGAAGTGGGAGAAGAACTCTGTCGTCCAGCCGTCGGGCCCCGAACTTCTCTCCTTGTTGAAATGTAACAGGATATGCTTTATCTCCGAGAGGGTGACATGCTTGAAAAGATCGGATGCTTCAATGTCTGTAACCAATCTTGGGTAGAGGTTGGTTGTTGTAACTTTTTCATGAAGTAGATGCGTACCGTTTGCTTTGAAGAGTTGTTTGAAATAAGTAACCGCCTCCCTCTTGATATTCTCTTGGCCCCGGCGCGTCTCATTGGCAGCACTTTGGATAGACCAAATATGTTTTTTGTTTTTGTTGAAACTTGCCAGGTTGTGAAATTTTTTTGTGTTGGAATCACCCCATTTGAGCCAGGTCGCTCGACTGCGTAGTCTCCAAGTCTTTTCCTCTTCTTTCAAATAGTGGGCTCGGCGCTGCTCCAGTTCTTTTAAGGTAAAGGAGTCTTCAATGGACAGGGCTGCAACTGTTGATAGATGTAAGAGCTTTTTAATCTCCGTATCAAGATTGTTAAGTAGAGCCTCCTCCGATTTCGTTTTAAGTAAGCTCCAGGACTTAGAACGGGCTTTTAACTCCTTTAGCTTCCAATGAAGGCGCAGCTGCGGGTTACCTTCAAGTAGAAATCGAGTGTCTGTCCAGATCAAATCTACCAGATCTGAATAGTCGGCTGATTCTAACCAGTGATGATTGAACTCAAAGGGGAAAGCGATAAACTGAAGGGAACTGTTAAACTTTAAGAGGATGGGGGCATGATCAGAAAAATATGGGTACTCCACCCACGAAGTTGGGAATGCTGCAGATGACAGGAAATTTTCGGAGACCAAGAAACAATCTAATCTTCTGGCAATGGCCTCGTCCCCGGAGCGCCCATTACGCCAAGTGGGTACAATACAGTTCGGTAATACATCAACGAGGTTTAAAGAAGAGAAGAGGTCTCTGTAGAACGCACCTCCTAAAGTGTTCAATGGAATACCTCCCCAGTGCTCATCTGCTGTGAGCGTGATGTTTAAATCCCCTCCAAGGATGAGGTTGGGGATAGTGAGTATTCCACTCGCAGCAAGGCGCGTCCAGAATTGTAACCTGTCCAAACAGGGGCCATACACATTTAAGAACACAATCTCTTGATTGGTAGCTAGGTACCGGCCCATCAGCAGGATGCCTCCACAAGTCAGGAAGGGAACCAAGTCAAAAATAACCGGATCCCATGCCACCAACAATCCGCCAGAGTTGCCGATGGAGCTAACAGCGGCCGAGACCCAGGATGAGCAGAAAGAGTGCACAAAAGCTCTGGAAATGTGTGTTGATTACTTGTGTATTGATCATCTCAACAATAAGACAAAGTAAGCAAAACCACACTTTTCCAAAACTATTGACAGATCACCGTATTATTTGTTTAATTATAGTTACACACATTTCCATTTCCATAGAAAAGATTGTTTCAAGTCAACTTGAGTTGTGCATTGTTTTTGGTTTATTTATTGTAGTTTTCATAGAGACCCTTAATAAGTGTTAATGGAACAACCTAAAGTACAACTTGAGTGGGTTTAATGGATAAGAACATGTGTTTCTTTCTTGGAGGTTACAAGTTCAAATATAGACGGGGTAGGGTATGTACACATCCGTAAACTTTAGCAGTCAAATCGTTGCGTAGAAGGGGTCCCTTGTCCCACAAGCAAGGGGGTCTCATATACCGATTCGGTGTCTAGCTTAGTTGTGACCTTAATATATATATAAGCTTACCATGTGTGATTTCTCAAATAAAAATGGGTTAAGTGACTGGTCTTTAAAATCTATAAAAGTAGTGAAACATCATAGCATGTGTCATTATAGAAATTTGTAATAGAGCACAACGTATCTTACAAATTAATATAGATAATCATATTGATCTTTACTGGGATAAAACACCATCACCATTTTTAGTCCCTGCCTTCAGCTAGAGACTCTAGCTTTCGCCTCGCAGTCAACGATCATTGACCGCCTATTACCTGGTGCATTTTGTTACATTAGTTGGTGTGCTCTGGAGGCCGAACTTGATATCATGCACTCTAATTTGTAACCATAACCTAATTTCTTATTACATTGATTTATTTAACCTAAGTTTCTGTTACGAATTTCTTATTACATTGATTTATTTTTTAAAATAAGTTTATTTTAGTATTTATTAAATATTATAAATCAAAATTTTGATTCGTTAAGAGCTCGTTGATGTGACGTTATTGCCCTGGTGTATGCAATTTTTTTTTTGGAATTGTCAGGATTAAAAAATGAATTAAAAAAAAACAAATTTGTGAATGGATGTTTGGCTGGTCTCTGACACTTGTTGCAGTCGAGGTTTTAAAGAATGATGCAGTTCTTCTGGAAGTCGATGGCTTGACCTTCCTATAGTCGATGGCCTGTCACTATAGGGCAGTTTACTTGGCAGGCTGCATGGAGCAACCTCTTCATGTTCCACCACCTGCGACATGAGCGTGCCACCACAAGAGTCCCTCATGATCATTCTATGAAAGACAAAAGATTACCTGATTCTTGTTGGGACTTCTGGGAGTGTTGGAGAGAGCTTCCAAGGGAAACTTGTTGCGGGGAATTGCAAAGAATGTCTCCACAGTGCCTATGCGAAGCCATACAACAAATACTCCATCAATCTTCATGTTGATGCCAAACCATACAAAAAATTCTCCATCAATCTTCAATATATCTGAACTTATTGGATTAATAATAGATCCTTGATGGTTTGGGAAGAATTTGATTGTATCCAAAAATTTATTTTTTTTAATATTTTTCTGAAGAAATATTACAATGAAATTATCGAGAGATACATGTTTATATTCAATAATACAATGCAAGTACAATACTATATAACTGGTTCATCTTGGGTCCTCCATCTTCATCCATCTCTCATCCGACAGTCGTTTAATTGCTTAAATTCTGATATTAGAGAAACTTTCATACCCTTGTGCCAACCCTTGTAGCAGAGAATAACAATGGTGTCGAAATCCCAACACATCAACACATTGGCAGATACAAACAATAATAATAACCAACTACTTATAATTTTTTCTTGATTAGCAGCTTAGATAAATCTCATCTAGATCCATTTTTTTGATCGATTGTAAGAGGATTCGAGCAAGATTTAATTCATAGATTATATTCTAAATTTGAGTACATATTAATGAAAAAGGGATATTCATACATACATATTTGTTTAAAAAGGGATATTCATACATACACATTTGTTTATATATGGTTAATCTCCTGAGAGAACATAATCAATTTCAAGGATTAAATTTATTTCTCTATGTTAATCTATATTTTTCTTAAATTTATTGAGGTTTTGGATCGTCTTAGATAAGGGCAAAATAAAATAAAAAACAAGAAAATATAATTATAGTAACACTACAAATATAGATGGGGGCACAAAACTGAATCTTAGGTTGCACGGTTAGGCTGCCCCTTTCGACATTTATGAAATGATGATCTTTATGAATTCATGGAGTGACCTTTATGAATTCATGGAGTGACGGTGGGATCCATCCTATATACCAATTCATGGAGTGATGATGAGATCCATCCTATCTACTCACTCAACAAAACATACAAGCGTTCAAGCTTTAATTAGTGAAGATGGAAAATCATGTAAAGAAATTAAGAAATGCATCCTACATGACATCAAAATTGTGGCTATATCTTCTTTCTTCTTGCACCAACCTACTACTAGGAATGCAGTCCACTTAAAATACAAACGAGGTAGGGACTAGCTACTTTGCAACTATTTCCCTCGTTTATTATTTAAAGTCTAGACCAAATGTGCCCAATTACATTGATTGACATTTTAAAAACTTTGATGAATAGGTAAAGCTAATGGTCTTAGTTGGAAGGACATTATAACAAAGACGCAATAATGGAGTTCATGGAAAATCCCCCATGGGATAGCATAGTTGGTGAGATGTGGGCACACTCTCTCGGTACGGGGGGAGGTCATGAGTTCAAGCCTTGTGTCCATTGGGTTGCAGTTTAGCACCCTTACCATCCACGAACCCGGAGAAGTATTGGTGAGTTTCCCGCGTCTGTGTTCCCTGGTGAAAAAAAATGGAGTTCATGGAAAATAAATAATTGCCTAAATAATTTAGATACCATGATCATTTTGAGAAAGTACATTTTGTAGAATTTGTAGCCACACAACAAATGGAGTCCACATAACAATAAGAGAAGAGTATCAAAAACAAAGAAAAATGAAAAATGAGCTTAACACTTATGGTAGAGCCCATTGGTTTAGGCATTTTCAAAGGTAAATAAGGCACATGTTTTCAAGGTATCTAAGGAACATGTTTGTATTCCTGCCCATAAGAATGAGATAAATCTAATAAATATTTTTATGTCCATGTTTCTATCTCTATCTCATGTACGTTTTTACCCCTACTTCATGGGTGGTAAGAATGAGAAAATCAAATAAGTTTGTGCATATTGTGTTTATGGTATTTATGATAGAAAAAATTATAAAATTTTCTTTTAAAATGTTTTTTTTTCTCTTTTTGAAGGTGGTAAAACCCATCATAACTTAGTTTTCAATTGGGGTAATAAGGATATTCATTAGTAATAGGGGTGGTAGGTGTGGAGGGAATCATCACATATCTTGGTGGAAAACTGGAGCAACTTTTGAGTGGGGCTTAGAGAAATCCTCCAATAATAAAGCCGAAGCATATGCCTTGTTACAAGGCTTGTGTATAACTGCTAATTATTGAATTCAATCAATGAAAGTAATAGGAGATTCAAATGCAATAATCAAACAATTGATCTCAAAAAGCCTCCCATATGATTTTTACACTTGCATCTATCCTCACTCAGCTTTATGAGGAGATTAACAAATTTGAAGAGGTTTCATTCCACTAGGTCTTGAGGGAGAATAATCAAGAAACACATAGATATGAAAAAAAAGCCACTAAGTTAAAAGAGGGGGTTATTAAGGTCAATGGTATGACTGGTTACCAAACTATACCTTAATCAAGTTTCGATGAGATTTAGGGATTTAGGGTGAAAATCTCAGCATTAAATCTTCACGTGCCTTGCACATATGAGCCTTGCACATATGAGCCTCACTTCCAACGCTAGACTTTAACTTGATGAGATTGTTGTACTTCTTTCGAATGCTCGACCTCATGGCCAAACATGAATTTGAAGATAAGACAAAAGTTTATTTTCGACGCGGTGGGATAATTGAGGTGTGAAGAGGTTGACACCCAATGGAATTTGGCTTATGGGTTCAATTTACTAGCCATCGATTGGTAAGTGATGCATACCTTGTGATTCAACGCTTGTTTGGTTTGGTGAATTTATGTCCAGAAGGCTTCTTTGGAGGAATCTTGTTTCTGTGTATTCTCATAGTTGGTATTTTCTATTCTATATCTGGTGTGCTTATCTTTGGCGTGGTTGGAATTTTCTTTGCAGTTCTTCTAATCTCAGATAGTGAGAATAACATATGTGGGTGGTCTATCATTTTGGGGGGTCCAGGGATTTTAAGCTTCAAAACTCTCATTTGGAAATTTTGAAAGTGGTTTGGTGGGTAGAAAGACATTTCATTTGGATGATTGTGTTGGGGATTGGGTGTAACCTGATATGAAACATACAAATAGAATTGTAAATAATCAAAGAGGAAATAACATTTCGAAGACAGAAGGTGGTGTCTAAAGACACATTTACAACAATTAAGCACAACACACTGTGATCAAAACATCACAATGCATATTGGACATCTTGTACACAACAACAATATTGCCATGATGATAATAACCTATTGGGTCTGTTATTTATAGCTTCAATATCTAACCAAATTCTTTGAAATTGAGAGGATCTTATCCACATATAATCATCGGTTGTTAGAGTTGATTCCGTAAAATCTGCATTGTCTAGTTGGCTCGACAAGGATGCTCGACCCGATCATCCATGCGTCCAACTTGTAGTCAATTGCTCAACTGGTCGATTCATCGACCATCTGTCTTCGACTGTTGGTCGCATATCCGATCGATAGACTTGTCGACTATTCGACCGACTGATGTAGATATCTGGTCGATCACTCGACTAACTATTTCCAGATGTAGGTTGACCACTCGACCGATTGATTCTAGGAGAAGTGTGATGAACCATTAGAACTTGATGTTCCAACATATTGTTAGTGTGCTTTTGGGTCTAGTCTGGTTCTTTGGTTTTCTATTTGTCCATTTTTCTTTTGTTCCTATGGATCATGCAGATCTTCAAGAGATAAGAAGGGTGCTTCAAAATCATGAGGAACATATATAATGCAATAGATCTTCTCTCTTCTTAGTCACTGCAAAGGTCTACAATAATGAGCATTAAGTGGTTTCCCAATTTGCATCAATAACAGGTACTTTAGTTCAACAAAAGCAACATATAGCCACTTTGGAAGTTGAATGCAATATTATGAGAAACATGGTTATAAATTTGAGCAAGGGAGCCCAATCAAGGACTTCCAATTTAAGAATGTCAGTTATTTCAACCTATGGGACTTGAAAGAAGAGGAAACTGTGCACCAATTGATTGAAGACACGGAGATTGGACAACAAGAATTGGTTCCATCAAATGTTGGCTCGGATGAGGCTGCTAGTCGTCATGTATTTCATTAAGTATACTGTTTTTTATTGTTATTAGTATACTAGGAGTCTTTTATAGAATATGTAGTAGCAGGAAGAATTAACAATTTCCCCCCCAAGAAATATGATTTTTTTTGTATCGAGCATGTTATGAGCTATCAACTTTGCTTAAAACTTCTGGACATGTAGTATATGTAACAATACTGTTAACTAGGCTACAACTTTTCATTATAATATAATTTCCTAAGTGTCGATTAAAAAAAAAGGATATTAATTATTAGTTGCTATCCACAAATGCGGATTGACTCATCACCATTATTCAAGGAAAATAACGCTAATTGAAATGACCCATTGGTGGTCCATAAGGGGGCAAACTTCTCCTCCTAAAAGATGCATCTAGGTCTTGGGTTGTTAACCTATTTCCTTAAGTTCGAAAAATACAAGCTCTTAACCAATCAAAAGTAGTTTAAAGTCTTACTCCAAAAGGAAAAAATGGTTTCACCAATGGTTTCACCCTAGATAGTGTTTGCAAAAACAATATTCTTTGTGGTGATCACTAAACTACCTCTACTAAAGTCATGCATTTTGAAATATTAACATTGATTTTTTAAAATTTATAATTTATATTATAAATTTTGTAGATGAATTTACGAATAAATGAGTGTTAAATTTATAACATGAAAATTGTATAAAAACATCGAATTGATGGAAATTTTGAATTTATCGGAAGGAGATTTATATTAAATCTGATAAAACAGATATAAATGAATGGGTTTAATGTAATGCTTTACGGGCATTTTTTGATTTCCAATTTTGGCGTCGTAGATGAAGTAGAAGCTGGAATGGTGACTTTGCTGAAGGTGATTAATGCGGGGGGAAGAGTGGATGTTACCCTCTCCACCACCACGACGTCCTCTTCTGCGAGGCCATCAGTCTTGATGACTCTGGTCAGTAAACACACTCCCTGTCTCTCCCTATATATCCTCCCATTTCCCCACATTATCATTCTCATTATTATGCCCTTTGCATGATCACACCAAATTCATTCATAATAATCTTCTGCAGGAATTGAGCGATGGCACTTCTCAGATCTTACAATTAGATTTGCAGAGGTAACTGACTACAATGTCGATTATGTTATTTGCTGCGTTTACTTAAAATTTTAAAAGTATGAGATATCTACTCTGTTACCCGGATTAAATTATTTTTGAAATTCGGGAGGGTTTAACACATGGAAGGGATATTTATGTGGGCAGCTACTGTAAGTTCTCGAAACTTGAAAGAATATTGAAGGTATTCTGTCATTTGAACTTATATTTTGAGATTAATGATAACATTTGGAAGAAATTTTCCATTGCAGGGTTTTGTGCATCTATTGGAATAAATCCTTCTTAGGGAATTGGGTATGAGCCTAATGGCTATTACTAAGTCCATTTTTTAATCCAGGATGGAGAAAACCTAAAATTTCCAGTCTGCCCTAAAGCAGAAAACGTTAGGCTCTGTAAAATCAGAATATACAGATTTGAGCGTTGACCAGTCTTTTGGCAGGACCGTAACTGGTTTCAAAACTAACTTTGAACATTGGTTATGCTCTAACAATAACGATTCAGAATGTAACACGACAATCCAAAAATCCAATTAAAATATCCAATGACCTGCAATTTCAGGTAGTAAAACCCGAATAAGAACTGTTGTTTAGACTGGATTAGAATATTTATTATGTAAGCATGGAAGAGATTCTTTGTTAGCCATACATGAAAGACGAGTACATTATCAAATATCATTTAATTAAAGGCTAGCAAATATGTATATATATTGGCAGGTGAAAGCAAAAACCCTTGTTCACTAATCAAATATTTTCCTCACAAGTTAGGTAGCTGGAACAATTGTACAATGTCCTAGTCTTCTGGCCTAGCACCTCAGGTCCAACAAGTCTTATGGTTGGACGACTAGTCACCAAAAGGCAGGAGGAGAGAGGTAAGAACAACAGAGGAATAATTTTGCGGGAGGCTGGCAAGGAGAAGTTGCCAAGGCAGTCATAGAGCTGGGAAGATTTTGGCTTCTCCGCTAATTTCCCCTCCAGCAAAATTATTCCTTTTGTTGGCACTAGTAGAGCTTGGAGAGCAAGCAGAGTGTTGTGGCTTGTGCATGCGGAGGTTTGTGGTTCAATGATCACACCGGTATTGGTGCCAAGTATTTTTTGCTTCTTGTTGGTGGTTTTTCATAGACATGTAGTCCTGGTAAAGGCATAGCTCATTAATATATCCATAGAAGTCATTGGATCTCGTTTTTAAAGAAAAGTCCAGTACTTTAGGTGCATTGAAGGAATTTAAGGTCGTACTTGAAGAAAAATATGGTAGAAGGATGGACATTCTTTAGTCAAAAGACAAAGATGAGTTTGCGACTTTTGTAAGAAAGAGGGAATTTGGAGCAATGTTTTAAAATTTGAACTCGGCCTCGAAATTGGTCGAGGGTTTGCTTGGACTCTACTCAGAATTGGACTGGTTTGAATTTTATGACTTGGTTTACTAAAAACTACATACAGTATTAAAATTTTAATGAAAAAATATATTTTTAAGATTCCAAACTATTAGAGACAAAATATGCAAAGTTTGCTCATGTATATACTATGTAAGGGTGGATATATCAAAATGGCACCGAGTGCAATACATATTTGAAACAAAATACATAATCAATGAAGCTCTAAATATCCTCTAATGTCCAAAAAACATGCTACAAGCTACTAGCCAACTACATATCATTGATTAACATGATCAATCATCAAACTCATCACCATTGTTGGAAACATGATCCTCAACATGAGCTAGTGCCTACCATGCATGGTGCTACTCCTACTAGTGGATCCAAATCTAAACAAATCTACCCCAAGTCATCAATATCAGGATGAAACTCTATCGGCTCAGTCTCCGCTACGCATTTGAGGTTGGATCAATATCATCCAACACAATGGGATCTGTATCATGTCCTCTGTTTAGTAACTGGAGAAGTTATTTTCACATTTTGGAACTCCTATTTTTAGGAGTTGGAATTGCTATTTTTAGCAGGTCTATATTTTGCATGTGGTATGTAGCAGAGGAGCAGGGTGACATTTGGCATCTTTTGATGATTTAGTGGACTTGTCTTTGGTTCGATGCAGTTCAGTTTGCTGGAATTATGAATGGCAAGTTTGCTAAATTTTGGATGGGATGTGAAATTCTATTTTCATCATATGAGGTCCAATGAGGTTGGAACTTCTCTCAAACATCCTGAAACAATTAACAATAATATGAAATATTTAAGTAAAAGGGTAGAAAGAGAAATACAAAGAAAACAAAAACTTTACTTTAATAATTTTATATTATCATTCCAGGTTGGCTTGTGGCTCCAAAATATCCAAATGCTTACAAATGATCAATGAAGTATGCTTTTAGGGTTTAGGGTGAGAGAAACTTTAGTTTAGGTAATTTTTTTATAAAAAAATGTTTTTCCCCCAAAATGGGACCTCAACTTGTAGGGAACCAACCTGGTGTGGACTTGGTCGAGTTGGACTGGTTTGGTATTGAACTGGTCGGTTCAGTAATAAACTAGACCCCCGAGCCGGTTTGATGGCCGAGTTAGTGCCTTTGAGGGTCAACTCGGTCGAGTCCGAGTCTGAGTTGGCCAAATTTTAAAACATTGATCTGGAGAAAAAAAGGTGACAGTGAAAGAATAAGTAGAAGAGTTGTAGAAATGGTGAAGCATGTGTCATAGTGTTCCATAGGGGTGTGTCCCCCTTGCTTCCCACACTTCAGGGACTTGGGGGCGCCTGGGGAAATGTTTCACCACGCCCCCCTTTTTGGGAAACGCGGGGAAACACATAGGGAAATGTGTCCTCAGTGTGGGGATCACGTTTTCCAAAAAGGGTGTCCTTTAGGTGTTCCCCCTTGAAAGGTGGGATGCTTGGGCACCCCTGCCAATTTTTTGCCTATAAACCTTAAAAATAAAAAGGCATAAAGGCTATTAAACACTAAAACCTATCTCTATTTCACATTTCACATGCTCATTTTATTTTCAGTGTTCATTGTCCATTGCTAATTTTCAGTTTTTACTTTTGAGTCTTGACTCTAGATGCTGATGACCTCGTAATGAGTTCTTGACTCGTCACTCTATACTATTTTTGAGTATTTTCAATTTACTATTTCACACTTCACTATCTACTATTTTTCTTAGTACTATTTAGATTCTAGAATGATGAATGATGAATGATGAATCATAATCAATGTATACAATATTTCATTTCTAACTCTGAATATGAATCGTGTTTATATCATTTACAAATTTGAATTTTCAATTTAGTATTTAGTATTTACATTGCACAATGATGAATTTGCATGGGATGAATTGTTATTGTTGGGATTTTATCTTTTTTATTTT
>ML785519.1:286164-296916 GCA_009831015.1 Picea engelmannii | reverse complement strand
CCCTAGGAGTAAGCCTAGACGGAAGAAGTACCTGCCAAGGTGACAGTGTGGGCAGGGACTTAGACATTGTGTCTCCGAGGGCACACTAAGTGAGCCGGACTTAGCTCACGTTTGCAAGTGTGCATAAGGGCGACAACAGGTTCCACTTGGTTTCTTTTCTACAACAACAAAACAATTGAAAATTAGTATTTCATGTGATAATTTTTTTTGGGTAAGTTAGTTTTCTATAAATTACCTTTCAGAGCCAAAATATACAATTATGACAGTCATAACATGATAATTACTAGTCTAAATTGTCCATAAGGGAAACCAATTCAATCGTTGCAACAGAATAAAACTGTGACCAAAATAAATCTTAGGAGTATCAAAGATTAGTTGTCTATGCGACTCAATGCCACACAAGGTCTAAATATGACAAGAGTTCATCAGTACAAACAAAATACTATAAAAATCCAGAACCTGAGACTGGAAGCAAAGTTATGAGCCTGGAGGAGGCCCATTCTCCGTGTCCTATAAGTGCGAGTTTGAATCCATAGCTCATGTCATTGGTGCATCAACCCCTTTTGCATGCTCTAGGATTGGAATATGAAGGGATGCATCTAGGCTAGACCCATGACCGAGCAGAGTGGTTAGCAAGGCCTCCAACTGCTCCCCCCAACGATCCACAATCTTAACCCTAAACCGCAGGTCATCCACATCTTGTTACACATTAAAGACTAGGCTTTGCAGAGTTTCCATGGAAGCTAAGAGGCACAAACAATATCCACAGGTGTTGCAGTTGTGTTGCTGGAACATAGGAGAAAACACCACCTTAGGAGCGGAAAGAAAGCCAAAGGGTTTGGACGAGGACAAAGCATTCGAAAATGAACCCGAAGCAAAACTCAACGAGATACCCTAAATAACAAACCAATACACAAGGAAATCCCAGGGGGAAGACAGAGGGACTGGACTGCGCATAACAAAGGAAGACAAGGAAGAGAAGGAAGCCCGAGGACTAGGCAAATTTGGGCTCTCGGTGATCTGGATTATTTTCGACACAAAATGAGAGCGGAGATATAATAAAGCAATGTACAGAGATATCTCAGATATCCAATAATATAACAAAAATGTATCAGAGATGCAACCATAAACACAAAGATACAATAATACACAATTTTCTATTAATGAGCGAAAATGTACAAAGACTGTAAAAATACAGAGTGAAAGATTCGTTAGAATGGTGGCAACTTGTCTCTGAGAAGATATGTGTCCGCTACTCGCATTCGCAAGAAGATGATTTTACAATGAGGCTCTAAAGGCCTTTTTACCATAAAGAAAATCCAAAACCCTAACCCCGGAAGATGAAAATTCGACAGTTTTGTGGACCCTGTTTTGCGTAGTTTGGTGTATCAACTTCCTGGGGGCGTAACTTTGGCATACGATCTCCGTTTGGAGCGCACAATAGCTCGTTGGAAAGGTATCATCAAGGAGATTCATTTAGGAGGCTCAATCAGAGCCTTTGGCTATCATTGATAAGCTCGATCCCAAAAAACCTTCATTTAGGCCCTCAAAATGGCCCCGTAAGTTAAAAACTGCTAAAAATAGTAAATTACCAAAATTGCTAGAAAACTATTTTGAGCCAGTTGGAAAAAGTGGGTGGCCACCGATATCCACCTAGATCAATCCTCCCTCCTTAGGGAACAATGGTCTCCATTGCATCGAGTGCCCGAGGGAGAGGGAAAAACGTTTGTTGAATCTAGATCTTGATGAGCTGCTTGCCTTGTTGGAGAAGTTGTGTTGCTTAGCTTGTTAAAGGTTGTCATGAACATGTGGCTGGAAGGGTTGGACCTTTTTAACCAGTCTAGCTACATGAGATGCATGTGTGCAAAAGGAATCTTTACACTTTGTTGCAATCTTGTCGACCTGCTTCTGTTGGATAGAAGGTGCTTGGGCCGAGGTTGTAGTGGTTGCAGTATCCTTATGTTCACCTTTTGAACAGATTGTGAAGAAGCTTAATTTTGTAGTATGAGATACTACCTTGCGACACTGTTTGGGTGGAACAGTAGTCGGAACTACCTCTCGTATTCTGTAGAGATGACCCCCCTAGAGAAACAATGACATTGCGGGGTCAAGACTCATAAACAACATGGCGCTTCCACATATATGATTGGCCCAAGAGAACATCACAGACATCCAGTGGGGCAACATCACATAATACCTCATCCTTGAAGAGCTGGATGCCGTATGACAATCGACACTGTTGGCTGACATAGAGATCTTGTCCCTGGCGAAGCCACCCGATGTTGTATGGTTGCGGGTGTGGTGTTTCTGACAATCCCATCTGTTTGACAACCTCTACTGATATGAGGTTCTTTTGGCTTCAACTATCAACAATAAAATGCAACAGGGTCCCCTTCACTCACATCAATGAATGAAAAAGGCGCCCCCCCTCTTCAGGATCTGTTGATTCTTCTGGTTGAATTGTTGCGGTCACAACAATAATAATGGGGTCTGTGTTGATGATCTGTCTTTTACCAGTATTTTCAAAATTAGATTCTGAATCAAGGTTCAACTCCTTGTCTTTGATCTCAGCCACCAATGAATGTTTTGAATGACATTCCTCGGTGTATTGCTAGGGGCTTTTGTGGAAATCGCACCATTTTCCGGTGTCCTTCTTTGTCTTCCCTTGACCCTTCTTTTCCTGTGGCTTGGACTGGTTTTCGGGAGACTCTTTGTTAGGGCCATCTTTATCATACTTTGGTTGTTGCAAATTTTCAGACCCAAACTCCCGTTTGTTCTGGTGCTTAAATTTTTGCTCGATTTTAACAGCATATTGATAAGCAACACCGAGTGATGAGATGTCCAGAAAATACATTTCAGTTTGGATGTATCTGTGTAGAGCCCCACGGTATTCTAGAACCAAATTTCGTTCAGATTCTTTGATACCTATCTTGGTGCACAAGGTATGGAGGGTATTGGTGAACTCCAAAATTGCTTGGCCCCTCTCTTGTCGTAGTGTGGTCCATCTCATGTATTGGTCCTCATAGTTTCCAACAGGGTAATATTGTTCCTTTACCGCATCCACAAAAGAATCCCAAGTGGGCTCGACCCCATATATTCCAGACTCTTCTGTGGAACTTTGCTCTCAGTAAGTTTCCCACCAATGTTTGACATGGGGGAGAGATTTAAGGAGTGTGAAGGTGATCTTTTCCCTATCGGAAAAATTATGAATAGAGAAATAACCTTCTAACAGATTTAACCATTTATCTAGGGCATCCGCGTTTATCTGACCTTCAAATAGGGGAACATCAAAATTAACATGTGCCTTGAAAGGAGAGATGCTTCCAAAGTGGTTGTTTGATGAAGATGCATATGTTGCTATCAGCAGGCATTGAAGGATGTGGGAAAAATTCTCCATCATTTCGTCCCTCTGCCGTGTGAGAGCTTGCTCAAGCAACAGATTGATAAAATCGTTTGCTTCGTCGTTTTTATTTTCTTCCGCCATGGAGGGTTTCTTGGGCGTGCGAGAGAGATTGTCTTCAAGAGAGACAAGCTCGAGACCCAACTTGCTATACTCGGACCTCGTCGGGGACATGCACTGAAAAAAATGATCAAGAGCAGCCTGCTCTGATACCACTGATCTAGATTATTTCCAACAGAAAATGAGAGCGAAGATATAATAAAGAAATGTACAAATATATCTCGGATATCCAATAATATAACATAAATGTATCAAAGATGCAACCATAAACACAAAGATACAATAATACACAATTTTCTATTAATGAGCGAAAATGTACAAAGCCTCTAAAAATACAGAGTGAAAGACTCGCTAGAATGGTGGCAGCTTATCTTTGAGAAGAGATGTGTCCGGTACTTGCATTCATAAGAAGATGATTTTACAATGAGGCTCTAAAGGGATTTTTATCATAAAGAAAATCCAAAACCCTAACCCCTGAAGATGAAAAGCCAACAGTTTTGTGGACCCCGTTTTGGGTAGCTTGTTGTATCAACTTCCAGGGGGTGTAACTTTGGCATACGATCTTCGTTTGGGGCGCACGATAGCTCGTTGGAAAGGTACCGTCGAGGAGATTCATTTAGGGGGCTCAATTAGAGCCTTTGACTATCATTGAGAAGTTTGATCCCAAAAAACCTTCATTTAGGCCCTCAAAATGGCCCCGGAAGTTAAAAACTGCTAAAAATAGTAAATTACCAAAATTGCTAGAAAATTGTTTTGAGCGAGTTGGAAAAGGTGGGTGGCCATCGATATCCACCTGGATCACCTGACATTGTTCCTATGCATAATTCTACCATGAGTGAGATACCAGGATGGTTCGTGCTTCGAAGGCCCGCGCAAACGCGACATAACTGAGAAGGGGAGGGACAAGAAGTGATGTTGATAACAATGCACATAAAGTAAAAAGAGGGTGCCAATCTGAAGGTCGTGGCTACCGATATTAAGAGAGGAGGTAATGAATCTGTCTGAACCATGGAGATCCATAAGAAAAAGCACCCAACACATAACCTAGAGGCCAGACTCACACATGTTGTTACTTGATAAACCAAGCATATCAACCAACCACATTAAGTTCACAATAGGATTGACACGCAGAACCAACATGGGGAAGTACACATTGGAGTGAATGTGTGACGAGTGTCGAGGGACGAGAAATAAGAAGAAAAAGGTGGCGACCATGGTGCATTGAACGTGGTGACCAAAGGCCTCAATCCTTCCACATGTTAGTACCTGAATCTACTTATCACGATGACTCCTTACCACAAGAAGGTTGACATTCTTGTAGTATGCAAAAAAAAAAAAATCCGTTCCTACAAGAGCCAGTTTTGTGAGCTTACCATCCTTCATCATGTTGAAGTCTCATCCTAACCTATTCTTCTTCATTTTTATTTGAAAATGCCACAGATTTCTACAATTTGTGTTGTAAAAATTTGAAATTATCTTTGACATTTTGGGCCTTGGGTTATATATTGAAAATGTGGCCAAATTAAAAAGGATTGGGGTTTTCGCACCCAATCTCCAATTCGAAGTCACAATCCAACGCACAAGCATCGACACCATAATTAGCGCAGCCCGAGTCCAACTGTATGCGTTGGAGTGAGCCCATGGGCCCATTAGTTCATTGCACTACGCGTCAATTATCATTGGAGACAAAAGGCCATAAAAACAATCTATACATCCCTTCGTTGTTGCATGTGGTATAACACCCCTGCATATAAAATAAAATACCAAGAGGTCCATCATCGCAGAGGGAAAACACCAAATCCAGAGCAACACCCAACATCAAGGGAGATCAAGGTTGCAGGATTAATTCAAGGGTTGGAAAGAGAGGAAAACTCTTGAAAGTTTTTATATGCTTTGGTTGTAAGGAAGTCATTGGTTATCTTTATTGATGAGTGATGGAATCATTAAGTATTGACGCCATTGTAATCTCAAATAATAACCAGATCAACAACTCAATAAATTGCTAGGAATTTTTCTCATCCTAAGCAAATTATATCTAATCCAAAGCCCATATTTCCAAAAGGAATGGCCTAGGAGTTCTTGTTGCCAAATTCTCAAGCCAATGGATTTGATGTTAAAGGGGCAAATATTCACAAAAGAACACATGTCGAGTATAGTCTTCACCATGTTCACAAGTATCGATGGGGCCTCCATATGTGTCAAGAATGTTTATATATCACCATATCACATCCAAGTTATAATTTGATGTTTATATTCACTTTGGAGTTGGTTTGGAGGCGTAAAACATCAACATATTAGCAGGGTTTTTGTTCTTGCTATTTGGTGCTCATTTGTTACCATGGATTCTGAAGCGGGACAAACAAGTGGACTTTGATTTCCTTGGCATCTTGCAATTACAGTTTTTATTTCTAAAAAAGGTAATAAAGTCGACTACACCTAACTAGATCCAAGAGATGATCACAAAGTAGACAAGCACCTTAAGTCATCGACATATAGAACCTAATCCTCGAGAGGCTGAGGAGAATATCTCCATTATTTTTATTGATGAAAATAATAGCATTCAAAGGAGAAAAGACAACCATATTGTTTAAAGGCTAAAGATCCACATTTTCAGCATTCAAATCCCATATTTTGAGGAGCAACTGTAGAAGTTCTTTGTTGTTTTTAATAGTTTAAGAAACTATTCATTAAACCTAGCCAACATAGACAACTACAAGGAGGGTCGAGAAGAAGACAACAATGAATTTGTTCAACTTAGTCATGTCTTCATGCATTGAAAAGTCTGAAATTTTTAACAACTATAGTATTTTGGGTAAATCAAATAACAAATAGAGGCATAATTTAAGGATCAGATCCAAATTTTTAGGGATTGTGTCAATATTTCGAGGCAATATTTGAGCACTTGATGGAAAACATATCAAGCATCTCCAGGCAAATCAAATAAACAATCAATTTTAGATCAGTTTGTTTCAGCTACATGTGGCAAAGGATATGAAGGGAGGATTTGTGGATCAAATCTCAGCGATCAAGGCATAATATCAACACCTATCTGAAACAAACTCAGTGTTCTCAGCTAGCAGATGAGGTGGCAGTACAATTTTGGCATTCGATCCTAGATTTTTTGTAGCAAAACTTATTGCTTTTGGATGGAGTGATGAAATTTGTAACATTTTGATTGATGGTAATTCTTTCTATAAAAACTATGTTTTGCAATGTAATTGGAGAGAGGCTTGAGAGAAGAGGCTTGAGAGAGCTGAAGAGGCAGAGGCCTGTGCATGCTTTGTAAGCTGGAGGGCAATTTTCTTTTATGTTTTTCAACATCAGAGCTATATGAAGACCTTTTATTAGTCTGTGTTTTCTGTCATGTTTTCCTTATCATTTTTCCTCCTGTCTGAATTTAACTCATGCGCTACAAACTTCCTGTGCATTATGCTTTAGTGTGCTTACTTTGTACCTGTAAAATTTATTTCAGATATCAAGTTTTCATTCTCAGAAATATTTTCCGTTTATGAAGATTCTTCTTATGGATTATGCAAGTCTAAGGTAATAGTGAAGCATGTATTTTTCATATTTGTTTTCCATATTCTTTTATCTATCCGTACTATTATCAACCTTTTATTTGATAACTGGTTTGATTACCTTTGATCAATGAAATATATAAGAGACTCCATGCCCAATGGTCTTGATCATTGATCTTTACACGTGTTAATCCATTTCCTCCCTCATTCTTTCTCTTTCTCTTCCAGTTTACCTTATCCACCTTCCTTCAAACCAAACCAATCTTTATTTACAAATATTCATTGCAATAACTAAGTTGTGCTAGGCTTGGCTCTATAGCGGTCTAGAGACAACTTCTAGCGCTAACATCTTTTGGCGCCGTTGCCGGGGACAAAGTTTAAGATCTTTCCTAGGAGAACGACAACGATCAACTCTAATTCTTGATGGTGAAAAAAGATTAGACACTATTTGTGACTGTAATCATTCACTTAGCGACTCCATGAAGGAAGAATCCACTGACGACTCCATTGGTTCAGAATGTCAAAGGCCAGGGAAGCTATCTTGGCTCGAAGATTTGCTCCATTTGATTTCTCTGTTGTTCGTGGTTTTCCAAATGATGTGCCTATTGTGTATGAGTGGGCAGACCATCTTCCAAGGTTCAGAGGAGATGATCATGATCATCATGCACAACATTTGATTGAGTTTCATCAATACATGGACCAACAAAATATTCATCATGAAGACGTATTGATGAAAATGTTTATGTACTCATTGGAGGGTGATGCACTTGTCTGGTACATATCTCTTCCTACTTCCAATATTTCTTCTTTAAGAGAGTTCATGCAACATTCAATAAATACTCTACAAGGTATTTTCCAGTTGAGCTTCTTCTAGTAGATTGTTGTGAGCAACTTAAATCTCCTAGCAAAAATAATCAGGAATGCTTTAGTGATGAAATCAATGAAGATGTTTTGGAATGTTTTCAAGATGCTCCTAACAATTTTGATGATAATTTGAGTAGTAATCCTCATGAAGAATTTTTTGCTGCTAATCTTTGTAAAGACCACACTGCTGGTATACAAAAAACTTCATCATTGTCATTAGAATTTTATCAAAATTCTCTTTTGTATGATGAATATGATGATGATATCAAAGTCTTTGATATTGAAGTCCATGATATGGAGCAGTTTGACCAACAATGTCATGAGGGTGTTGTATCCATTGACCATTAAGAATCAGAGCATCTGTATGATAGCTATGGCTCGAAGTCAGAGCTTGCTTCCGATAAGAAGATTTCTCTATCAACATGCATGGGAGCTAATATCAACAAATTTATTTCTGTCATTCTTGAACCTACAGAAGATACAAGGTAAATTATGAGTAGCAGTAGAAGCAATCTGCAACTTCTATCTTTTTCATTCTCAGGCTTTCAAAATGAAGAAAACAACATTATCAATGGAGTAGATTATATACACAATTAGCCCATCTATTTTAAGCAACAAAATGAGGTATTTGGCCTTGAATTTTATGATCCTGTAGCAGATTATTAAGAACAGTCCATTAGTTCAACACTTAAATTTTTGGGCTCTAAGGATGGATCTGGATTGCACAGTACTTTGTTGCTCTTTTCTTTTTTCTCAATTCGAAAAGAAAGCAGGATTTTGTCAATGAGTAAGTTAATTGGATGGATACCATGGAAATATTCCTTTACATGAACAAAAAAAGTTGATTAAATTAGTGTAGGAGTTGTACACAATTAAACTCACTCCATGAGCATGTGATTTTCAATTTGAGTTTGTTTACAATACACTTTTAGTGTGTGGGTGTTTTTTGTTTTCAGCAATAAGAAGATGTGTTCTCAGTACATCATGGATAGAGTACAGGTTGCAGGGATTAAATGGGTCAAGCATGTGGTCTGAATGTTCTTGGTAGCTCACAAGGAGCCTACCATCCCCAGAAGGAGCCAATGTTACTACCTGAATCTACTTATCACGATGACTCCTTACTGCAAAAAGGTTGACATTCTTGTAGTACACTTAGAAAAAAGAAAAAAGAGCCGGTTTTGTGGGCTTACCATCCATCATGTTGAAGTCTCAACCTAACCTATTATTCTTCATTTTTATTCGAAAATACCACATATTTGTACGATTTGTGTCGTAAAAATTTGAATTTATCTTTGACATTTTGGGACTTGGGTTATATATTTAAAATGTGGGCAAATTGAAAAGTATTGGGGTTTTCGCAACCAATCTTCAATTCAAAGTCAAGCCAACGCACGAGCATCGACACCAAAAGTAGAGATGCCCCAAGTTCAGAGCACTCATCAAACGTCGCGAACCCAAGGGCCCATTAGTTCATTGCACTACAAAACAATTGCCAATCCAGACAGAAGACAATATAAACAATCTATACATCCCTCCATCGCTGCATGTGGGATAACACCCCTGCATATAAAATAAAATACCAAGAGGTCCATCGTCGCAAAGGGAAAACGGCAAAGCCAGAGCAACGCCCAACATCAAGGGAGATCAAGGTTGCAAGATTGATTCAAGGTTTGGAATTTGTCTCGCCCTAAGCAAAATATATCTAATCCAAAGCCCATATTTCCAAAAGGAATGGCCCAGGAGTTCTTGCTGCCAAATTCTCAAGCCAATGGATGCGATGTTAAAGGGGCAAATATTCACAAAAGACCACAGGTCCAGTATAGTCTTCATCGCGTTCACAAGTATCGACGGGGCCTCCATATGTGTCAAGAATGTTTATATATCACCATATCACATCCAAGTTATAATTTGATGTTTATATTCACTTTGGAGCTGGTTTGGAGGCGTAAAACATCAACAGACTAACAGGGTTTCTGTTCTTGCTATTTGGCTCTCATTTGTTACCACAGATTCTGAAGCGGGACAAACAAGTGGACTTTGATTTCCTTGGCATCTTGCAATTACAGGCTTTATTTCTGAAAAAGGCAATAAAGTCGACTACACCTAACCAGATCCAAGAGATGATCACAAAGTAGACATGCACCTTCAATCATCGACATATAAAACCTAATCCTAGAGAGGCTGAGGAGAATATCTCCTCCATTATTTTTATTGATGAAAATAATAGCATCCAAAGGAGAAAAGACAACCATATCATTTAAAGGCTAAAGATCCACATTTTCAGCATTCAAATCCCATATTTTGAGGAGAAACTGTAGAAGTTCTTTGTTGTTTTTAATAGTTTAAAAACTATTCATTAAACCTAGCCAACAGAGACAACTACAAGGAGGATCGAGAAGAAGACAATAGTGAATTTGTTCAACTTAGTCATGTCTCCGTGCGTTGAAAAGTCTGAAATTTTTAACAGCTACAGTATTTTGGGTAAATCAATTAACAAATAGACGCATAATTTAAGGATCAGATCCAAATTTTCAGGGATTGTTTCAATATTTTGAGGCAATATTTGAGCACTCGATGGACAACAGATCAAGCTTCTCCAGGAAAATCAAATAAACAATCAATTTTAGATCAGTTTGTTTCAGATACATGTGGCAGAGGATATGAAGGGAGGGATTTGTGGATCAAATCTCAGTCGATGAGTATTTCAAGGCGTATATCGACACTTAACTGAAACAAACTCAGTGTTCTCAGCTAGCAGATGAGGTGGCAGTGCAGTTTTGGCATTCGATCCTAGATTTTTTGAAGCAAAACTTATTGTTTTTGGATGGAGTGATCAAATTTGTAACATTTTGATTGATGGTAATTCTTTCTATAAAAACTGTGTTTTGCAATGTAATTGGAGAGAGGCCT
>ML785519.1:229148-253644 GCA_009831015.1 Picea engelmannii | reverse complement strand
ATCCACTGAACTCCTAACACCACATCTGTGTCCGATAGGTCAACCACATAAAATGTGTCTCTCATTGTGTAGTTTCCTAACTTCATCTCTAAGTTTGGAACTTTTTATAGACACTCCACTTTGTGGCCATCTGCTACCGCAACATCAAACCCCTCAAACTCCTTTGTCTGAAGTGCTCGTCTCGATACTAGTGAAGCGTCGATGAAGTTGTGGGTGGCCCCACCATCTATCAGGGTGATTTCCCATTGCCCTTGAATAATCCCTCTGATACAGAGGGTATCATACCTGGGAACACCAGAAAGGGTCGCTATGACACCTCCCTTTGCTGGTTTCGTCCTGTTAGCCTGTTCTGGCGGTTGTGGGACTACTGGAGGATGGGATCTTGCTGGTGTCGGTGGTCTATGAGGCGGCTGCTCCTCTGCTGGTGCTGACTCCTCCTCTGAACTAGTGGATCCACTATCCTGCTCCTCCTCCTCGCTGTCCACGATGTCTGCTGCTACCTCGATATAACGAATCTCTCCCTTGCCCATGCACCTGTGGCCTGGGACCCAAGGATCTTTGCAGTTGAAGCAAAGCTTCTTCCTCGTGAGCTCTCACCTAGTCTCATCATCCAACTTCTCCTTGCCTTTTCATTCTCTCTGGAATGCCCCCGTCTCGATCCCTCCGGGGCACAAATGGCTTGAAAAAAGTTTTAGTCTTTGGCACTGATTCTGCCAGATCTCGAGTGCGAAGGATGACATCTTACAAAGTGGGAGGCCTGTATGCCTTCATCCATCCTCACAAAGGCTCTGTGATTCGTTCTGTGAATAACATGATCAACTTGGGCTCTGATATATCTATCACTGCCACGGCTACCCGTTGAAACTCTGTGATGAATGCCTCTGCTGTGCCAGTTTGTCTCAACTGGGCTAGATCCCTGAAGTGTATCTCGGGATCCTTCCTATCAAACCTGTCCATGAGCCTATCTGTAAAATCCCTATAGGAGGTGATGTGTCTATGACCCAATGTCACCAGTCCATGATACCACCACTCGTGTGCCTCACCCTCCAAGTGTAAGGCCGCAAAACTGATGGCCTCTATCTCAGTCATCTGGTTGAGCTTGTAATACGTGTCTAGCTTATGTACCCAAGCTTTGGCGGTGTATTTGGATGATCCGTTGAAAGAAGGGATGGTGAGTTTCCCAGCTTTTTGGATGAAATCGAGGTTATGCCCCTGCTGCTGTTGTGGTCCTCCCCTCTGCGGCTCTCTGGGGCAGTTCCTGAGTCTGAGTTGACAGTGCTCGACTAAGGTCATGTCCTGATGGAAGTCACGACCCAATGCTACGTACTCCCTCCTATACTCTGCAATGTCGTCGGCATGAGTGGGTGGCCTCTGTGCTATCAGTGGTGGTGCTGCTAACGGGGTGCCCTCTGGAAACTGGGAAACAAGGGTCTGGGAATCCTACTCGCAGAGGTGTATGTGCGAGAGGGTGAATGGGGTCTACTGCCTGCTCCCGAGTTCCCCTGTGTTGCATGCGGGACTTGTGTATCTGGGGTGCCCAGTCTAGTCAATCTATCAACCACCTGTGCCAAGGACCGAGACATGGTCCATTGACTAGCTAACATATCGTTGATAACCTGCATGAAAGTTGCCTCTGGATCTATAGGGGCCTTGCCACTTCCCTCTGGTTGCTCATATCTGTCTCCTAGCATCCTCTCTACCTTGCGCTCAGCCTCATGCTCTGACCTTCTCTCTGCTTCTCTGTGTGTCTCTTCCTCTTCCTCTGAGCTAGGAGGAAAAGGGGGAAAATCAGGCCTATGCCTTCTTTCCTGATGCCTGTTGTAAGTGACATATTCGTCACCTACATGTTCACAGTCATCTGGGTCTTTTGCTGCACTCATTGTCTTTAGTCACAGGCTGGCAGGACTAAAGCTCTGATACCACTATAATGTTCCTGATTTGGCTAGTCTAGGAAACGCTGCTAATGTGTGTGTAGGATCAAAGGTTTACAACATATAAATGATCATACAAATAATAAATGCAACAAAGGACTGCAAAGTTTGTATTATGATATCTTTGTGGATTACAAAATGGACGAATGCAGCTGAATAAACTGACAATAATCGACTAGATCAACAGACAAAGGATCTTAGCCGGAATACAAATAAGCAACTGCTACTGAATAAAATAACAACACTCAGCTAGATCAAAAGACAAAAGGATCTTAGCTGGAATACAAATAAGCAACTAAAAGATAATACCCAGAATATTGGAGCACTGCAGAATCAATGAAGAATGATGGAAGACCTGGATGATCTTCCCGGTGACTAGGGTGTGTCTTTCAACACCAAAATCAACCAACTAGTGTCTTCCTCCTGGAATACACTGAACTATCTCTCCTGAGATGCGCCTCTTCTCCTCAATGACAAGTCATAATCTGCATAATGATGAATTAGGTCACTGACCCTTCCTTTATAGCTTTCCAAAACCCTAAATCATGTTGAAACCCTAATTCACTGTTGACTTCCAAAACCCTAAATCACTGTTGAAACCCTAATTCATTGTTGACTTCTATTTTTAGATCATAATGACTTAAAAGCGCTTTTAACCCTTTTTATCTCAATGTCACTTTTCGAATATAACACCTGTGACTGGAGTGACCTCTAGTAACCCTGTTTACCCCTCTTTGGCCCTAACTATTGTCTAATGGGGCGGTTTAGACCATTAAGCCTCCTCTCTGGAGCTCCTATTTGGAAAGGGACATTACAACAACAAAACTTTGACTACAACTATAACTGAGCAAAACCTCCGAATCTATCTTCCAATGGTTAGATTGTCCGAAGATAGTGTGGGCCCATAACTTGTTAGAAAAATAGGTGTGCTCGTTTCACCGTAGACAATATAGAAATATTGTCACCCAACGATAGACCGAAGCCACCCCTGAGCACCTTAACCTTGACAGAGAGAACAATTCTGGAAGAAAACCCTATACCCAATAGCCAACCAAGGTAGTGTACCACTCTCCAGAGCTAGCGTACCAAGCAAAAATTCGAAACCATAACCAAGAGAAAGTCCAAGCGTAAAACCAAAAATACAAGTTGCAGTAGTTGCAACTGCATCTACTCTCCAGACTTGCGCACAACTAAATTTCTCAGTTGCGAGTGAGTGTGTGCTAAATGAGCTCTATCGCTCTGTATTTATACTACTCCTTTTTAGTTGTATGGGCCGACTTCTCTTCCTAGGGGCTAAAACTCAATAGTAAATTAATATCTTTAGCCGACTTGTCTTCTAGGCTTATTGTTCAAAGATTTAGGGTTTCTCTTGCTTCCCAGAATATTCTAGTCTTTTGAAGGTTACACGTGGAGGTTAATACCTCCCACAACTACCATAATATCAACAGATTCTTCTTATGGATTATGCAAGTCTAAGCTAATAGTGAAGCATGCATTTTTCATATTTGTTTTTCATATTCGTCTATCTATCCGTACTATTATCAACCTTTTGTTTGATAACTGGTTTGATTACCTTTGATCAATGAAATATATAAGAGACTGCATGCCCAATGGTATTGATCACTGATCTTTACACGTGTTAATCCATTTTTTGCCTCATTCTTTCTCTTTCAGTTCACCTGATCCACCTTCCTTCAAACCAAACCAATCTTTATTTACGAAATTCCATTGCAATAACTAAGATGTGCTAGGCTTGGATCTATAGCATTCTAGGGACAACTTCTAGCACTAACACCACCCACTCTCATTAAATCACTTGGACACGTAACACCCCATCAGGGGGAGTATCTGAGTTGAGCGCCTGAGCAATACATTCTCTCAGGATTGTATGATCAGGTTGAATAGAAGGGTCACATACAAGATCATTCCCATCCTGAGCAAACACCTACATTCACCAACTTGTCAACAATTTGGTTCGCCTTCCTTCTAACATGTGAAGGGACAAATGCAAGGTGAGGTTGTATTAAATTTTTAATATCATTCAATCCGCTTGAGAGGCGACGACAGGGGGAAATATTGTCTGGATCCACACCATTTAGAAGTTGATAGAACATGTTCATGATAATCTAAGAGTCACCTTCTACAATCAACTTTGAGAAGCCTTGCATCCGGGCAGATTGCAACCCTCTAAGAAGGCCCCATAACTCAGCTGAGTTGTTGGTATTGTGCCCAATACTACCTGCAATTATGTGAAGAATGGAGCCTTGACAGTCTCCAAAGACAGTGCCATAGCCTGCAGGTCCAGGATTTCCCTTGGACCCCCCATCAAAGTTTAACTTAATGAACCTAGGAGGCCGAGGCAACTGACAGGAGGGGCCGCAAGGGATAGATGAGCGTAGAGGGGCCGAGGAAGAAAGGGAGGTGATGCTGAGATTCCAGCTTATAAGTATTTCTTTTTCATGGAGAGGACAATTCATATCCTCCTCTGTCCATGTCTACATATTGATGGTTTATTTGACATTGCCATGTATTTTGTTCCAGACTGTGTGCCACTCAAGGTGAGAGGATTGGAATATACGACGATTCCTTTCTTTCCAAAGCTTCCATGAGATGAATCTTGGTATGAGTTGCCAGATACGATTCAGGATAGGAAATCTAAAAGTTGTGTCTTGCCATCCTACTATAGTATCAATGATACTGTCACGATTATGATCCGAGGTGCGCAACATCAATGCGCAATAGTCCCATATCTAAGAGTTGTACGAACAAAGATTGAGAAGGTGATTTTGGGTCTCCTCTTCTTGCAGCAAAAGTGGGAAAATTGACGTCCCGAAAAATCCATGTTTCATTAAATTATCCTAGGTGAGGATGCTCTTATAAGCAACAAGCCAGAGAAAGGTGCTAATCTTGGCCAAATCTTAAACAACTAGATTTTGTTCCATATCGGTTCCTTGGGGAGCAAGTTGAAGGATGTTTTAAGACTGTAAGTCTATTTGATTGTTAAAACACCTCTCGACAAATGCCCCCAACGGAGGATGTCATCTCTAGGCTTAATTCATATTTTTCGAGTCTTAACCTCCTCGAGCCAAGGCTGAAGATCCACATGTGGTGAAACATTGAGGCCTACCCATGAGGATTACCAAAGGTTCCAAGTGGCACTAGGGGTGGTTTCCTACCAGTAATCTACCATCGATGTGAGTCCTACATTGACCATAGGAACTTGGAGGCTAACTGGAAGAGGTTGCCGCGCAAGGATGGGCATATGTTGCCAAGAGTCATGCCAGAAGGAGGCAGTTCTACCATCCCTTACTTCCCAGAATGCATGCTTTGCAATTAGAGAGTTTTTTTGTTTTGCAACATTCCATATTAAAGATCTTGATCGTTGCTCATTCCATCTAATTAAATTCTTCTCTACAGTGTGGGGGGTATACTTTTGTCGCCAAAGTTTTTCCCAAAGATCTGTAGGACGCTTGAACCATCTCCACCAAATATTGGCACTTGGGACCTTGTTAAGCATCACATAGTCCCGTAGACCCAGGCCTCCAGGAAGTTTAGGCCGACACAACTTGTCCCAACTAACCAAGGCACATTTCCGTCCACCTTTGGTGCATTGCTAGAGAAATTTTCTTTGAATTTTTTTTATGAAAGTGAGGAAAAAACCCAGAGCTACCATAACAAATAAAGAGTAGATGGGAAGAACTTGAAGCATGGATTTAGGGAGGATAAGGCTGCCTGGAAGATTAAGAGAATTAAAAGTATAGGGGGAGAGTCTTTTTTCCAGGGAGGATAAGAGATCTTCCTAAGAGTTGTTTCACAAAGCTTTATCAATGAACGAAATGCCAAGATATTTGGACGGAAGGGAGCTTCAGCTGAAACCAAAGAGATGGGTGATGTGAAGTTGAACTGAGTGAGGGTTATTAAAGAAGAAAACTTGAGATTTATCCCTGTTGATGTCCATATGAGAGGCATCACAAAAATCCTTGAGAAGATCAAGGATGCTGTGGGCTTCACAAACAGTGGGGGATCCCATCATCAAGGTGTCATCTACAAATTGGTTGTGGGAAATTGGCGGGTTAATACCATGAATGGAAATCCCTAATAACGACATGTCAACAATTTCCGCCTTGATGAAACGACTTAGGCCTTCTTCCATAATGATGAAAAGAAAGAGAGAAAGAGGATCCCCTTGGCGGATGCCCCTCGAGGGTGAGAAGGGGAGAGAAGGAACCTCGTTGATCAAGATGGAAAAAAAGGTAGAGGAAGTAAGACTATGAATCCAATCGACCCAGATAGAGGCAAAACTAAAATCAAGTAGGGTGGACCTCATATAATTCCAACTTAACTTATCAAAATCTTTTGAAAGATCTAGCTTTAGAAGCATACATGGAGTGCCAATCGTTTGTAATGAATGGATGGCTTCATGTGCTAGAATGATGTTGTCTAGAATTTGTCAGCCCTCAACAAACCATGATTGTTCATGAGAGATGATGAAAGGAAGGAGGGGCTTGAGTCTGCGGGCTATTACCTTTGTGAGTAGTTTGTAGATGATGTTGCATAAAGAAATAGGCCTGAATTGCTTCGGGTGCGAAATGCATTCCTCCTTGGGGATGAGAGTTAAAAAGGTCGCGTTGAGGGACGGGAGCACTTGACCAGATTGTTTGGAGTCCTCATTGATTTCCAAAACCTCCTCCCTTATCACATGCCAACAATGATGAAAGAAGTTCGTTGGGAATCCGTCGATACCCAGAGATTTTCCGTCAGGAGTTTCATGGAGTGCTTGGTCCACTTCTTCAAGCGTGATCAACCTCAGAAGGGCCTCATTTTGTTCCATTGTTATACTTGTTGGGATGTGCTGAATAATTCTTTCGATGGTAGTCATTTTATCTGCTCGAGGTTATGATAAGAGATCACGATAATAAGTGACAAGTTCGTGCTCTAAGTCCTCATGGGTTTGGAGAACTTGACCCTATTCCAATACTAATTGGGAAATGTGATTAATGTGCCTATGTTGAAGCATAAAGCGATGGAAGAATTTAGTGTTCCTTTCTCCCTCCTTGAGCCATTGGATCTTGGATTTTTGTCACCATAAGATTTGTTCCTGAGTACGTCTTTCATCCATTTGTTTCTTGAGCTATGCCTTGTGCTCCTTGAGCTGCTTAGTAAAACCATGTTCCTAATTTGTTGCTGGAGAAGCTTCATTTGTTGTTCTAAAAGGCTTTGGGCCTCAAAAATGTTTTCAAAGGTAGTTATGTTCCAAATCTTAAGGTGCTACTTGAAGTTCTTTAATTTTTATAGAAATTTAAACATAAGAGAGCCATGGTGGATGGCGACCTCTTCCCACCAAGACTAGGTCATCAATTGGAATTATGGGTGTGAAAGCCAGAATTTTTTGAATCTAAAGGGTTTGTGCCCCGAAGATCCATTAATGTCCAACCATAATTGAATGGGTTAATGGTTTGAATCAGAGGCGTCAAGGATGCTAGAAGCCAGGGAAAGCACATCCAACATGAGTGGTTTCAAGATGAGAAATCGGTCTAGGCGAAAAGCGATCTACTGGGAACCTGATCTACGGTTTGTCCAAGTGAAAAGACCACTGGGGTTTTCTATATCAATAAGACCCGACTTGTCAATCAGGGTTTGGAAGTGACTACTGTCACTGTCCAATCTTCTTATCCCTCTTCTTTTCTCTTCCATATTGCAAACCATGTTGAAATCGCCCCCAAGTATCCACTGTTGATGCCCAATAAGGTTCCCTATCCACTCGAGATTGTGCATAAAGGGTAGCTTCTCCCTATGAGTGGCAGGGCCATAAACATTAGTCAAATATCTCATTCTGTTAGATCCTATAACCCGAAATGGCGCTGAGATGGTCTAATTGGAAGTGAAAAAATGTTCCAAGAGGACATAATTTGGATTCCATAGAATGGATAAACCTCCAGTTGATCCTATTGCATCTATTCCCATTAATTGAGCATGTTTCCAGCACGTGTGAGGATTTGATCAGCCTCCTCACCGATACATTTCCTCTCTTGAAGAAAAAGGATGTCGGGTTGTTCCTCCATGATCTAAACTCATAGAAGGCATTGCTTACTTCGACCCTTGAGTCCTCGGATGTTCCATGAAATGAGCTTCATGATGAGGAAGGGGGTGGAAGAGGTGGAAAGTTGTCCGAGATCAGCTAAATCTGATCCGAGTTAACCATAAAGTGGCCAATCTCTTGTATTAGCTGTTGGGTAGAATTTCATCCTCTTTTCTTTTCATCCTTCAAGGGTTTGCGTTGATCTTTTAGATGACCATGGATAATGTCTAGTCCAGAACTGGATATGGTCGAGGGTCCCACAGAAGAGTTGAGGAATACCTTGTGCAATTGATCTTGAGGGATGGTGTAAAGTTCTTTTTTACGATACACCTACTTTAGATGAACCAGATCCACTCCCGCTAGCTCTTGTTCGTTTAGATCCATTTCAATGTCCCCATTCTTTGCATCTAGATATTCACCCTCTGTAGGCCCGGAGGGATGGTTTGGAAGAACATGTTCAAGAACTGGAGTCTTCACGGATTTTCCCTTGGTATCCCCCAAGGGTGGCCCTTTGCGGGAAGGAGCTTTCAACTCATCTATTTCCTCTGGAACCTAATGGAGGGCATTGAAAGAGTTGTTGGTTAAAGGGCCCTTTGTTGATGATAAGACCATCTTCTTAGTTGATTGTCGATGCTTTCTTGTGACTTGAGTAAAGTCGTCTTTAGATTTGTTCGCTTTAGAGGATTCATCCTTTCTTGAAGTGTTGAGAGGACATTCCCTGAAAATATTTCCATGTTCATGGCACTTCCGACATAGGAAGGTATATGCTCGTAATCTATGGTTTGGGACCATTCCTCATCTTGGTACTCTAGAGAAATGGAGTCTGGAAGGGGTTTGGAGATATTGAGATAAACACATATGTGTGCATAGGAGGTGTATCATCTTTGTTGAGTTGCCTCTGATGCCTTAACATAAACCCCAATGGTATTACCAATACTTGCTAAAATATATTCTAACTAGAACTCATGAGGTAATGAATAAAGGCGAATCCATACTGGTGCATGCGAGAAGTCCTCCTTTTCTGGATTGAATTTTTTTGTCCAAAAACGCAGAAAGAGTCCAACCGAATTGAAGAAATAGGGCCTTCCATCAAAGATGTGATTCCTATCTTCCAGGTTATTAAAGATGACAGTGTCCTTTGGGTCTCCACCAATGATGTATCCATTTCACTAGATCTCGCTCGGAAGGCCAGAGGCCTAAAAATTTCCTACCAAGGTGTAGTCCCTCATGTATTGTTTCTGATCTTCAATTCTAAGAGTGTTTATCACATACTTTGGTGCCAAGGGCGCTTGGGGAAAACATTTACCGGGATCCCAAATGCAAGTCGCTTTTGCATGAGTCGGTCCCAGATCGATCTCCATGGCTCTCTCCTTATTCGATCCATCGACGAATATTACATTGCGCAAGTGTTGGGGCAGTTCAAAAGACAACCTCTTATTGTTTCTACTGCTCGAATCTTTTGAAACAACGTGACTATAAGAGGGGGCATGTGTCCCCCCTTTTGCAACATCCATGGCGAAACCAGGACGAGGGGTGGTCGAGTGCACCGGGAGGCAAGGAACTAAACCCTAAGGAGCTTCAGTAAACCGTTATATTTTCATTTATGTATTTCATGTGATAATTAAACTATATGTACCTTTAAAAAAAATCAATGATTACGTATGTTTGATGCATGTTGTTGTTGGAATGGTTCCCCCTGTGATGCAATTATATTCATTTCTTTAACCATCTCCTTGTACATTCTTTTTAATATCCATATCGACATGTTTCGAATATCACGTCTTTTGTCCTTTGGAATTTTAGTAATCTTCCTAAAAAATGAAAAGCATAATAAAAAAACTGATTAATATTTATATGAAAATAAATATAGCAAAATTATTAATTTGCTATTTTTTTGTACTAGAGTATGCATTTTACAAAAAAATATGTTTAGCAATAATACTTTTTAAATGATTCTTTTTTGTTATTGTATGTTTTTTCTATTGCAAGTCTCATGAGTCTCATTAACCATTGCTTCAAAAATGCTTGTTGTAGTGTATGTTTAACCTGATTTTCAGAGTCATTGGATTGATTTTTGTATTGTAAATGAAAATAATGTCTATATGTTCTTTCCACTATATCCGTCATAGTTTCATAAAAGTCCCCCCCCCCCTCTCATTAACTTCCAACACCACTCCAAATGAACTAAGGACCAATTCATCATCATTTACATCATTCATAATTTTTATCTTCTTAGGATGGCTTTATGTTCCATCGATGTTAGTCCATGTACAATATTCAACAAATGTGAAATTGAATGTTTGAAACATGTTAGCGATTATTGTTAAGAGGTAATTTTTTTGCAAAATGTCAAAGAAAAAACTTAAAAAAAAACTTCTATACTGATCATCTTTTGATCCACCAAATTCATCTCTTTGAAGCATTTCCATAAAACTTTTACACTCTTTTACACTCAGATTCTAAATAATCTTTTGGAGTTTTTTTAAAGTTTTTTCTCTACGTGACATGCATTATCCAATACACATCATTTAAACTTACATATAATTTAATTGTATTACTTTTACATTAAAACTTAAAAGAATTTGTCATGTTCTCTTCTTGGGATGTGTTTCCCTCATGTTTGTCGCTATAAGTTTTTTCCCTAATATTTTATTAACCATATTCTATCAATAAAAACCATGCATAATGAAATATACAAATTATGAAATATGCTTTACAAACTAAGTAAAGAATTTCAAGCTAAATTGTTTTTCATATTAAGTGATGCATATAATACAGTGATATGCATCGGTGCACTTAATACATTGATATGCACCAGTGCATCATTATTGTATAGTGTGCACCATTAATCTCAATAACATTTCAAAAAAAAGAAATAACATCCAAACTATGCGCTTAATACAATCTTATGCATGGATGCATCATTACTATATAGTATGCACCATAAAGTCGATAATGTTTAAAAACAAACGGGCCAAATGATGTGCTTTAGAGAAAAAATGCACCAATGTGTGGTTGTTGTACTGTGTGCACTGTGGACTCTAAAAGCATTTAAAATAAAAATAATAACAACAACATAGTTTAGAATCCAATCAATCAATCCACCATATACCCAAAGCCCCATATACAAATATACAAAGCTCATAAACATCCATTGCCTAAAAAACACTCACTGTCAAATAATAGAAAGAATAAGCCCTCTAATACTAGAGTTTATAGCAACATAAAGCAAAGAGAAGCAATAATAAAATTAGGGTTTGCAACAACATAAAGTAAATTAGAGAAGGAACCAGAAAGCTAGGGTTTGCAGTGTTGAAGTTAACTCTGAAACCCTTCATTTTTTTAAAAAATGCACTATAAATGCTAATAGGAATAAAGAAAAAAATTATGGAATTTTTTGAATCAATTAAGGGAAAATTTGCGATGAATAGAATGAAATTACATATCTTAAATATTTCTTCTGCAAATTTGTATGTGACCTACAATGATCCCTTACAAATTCATCTCTTAAAAAAATCTATCCACTCCAAAGTCTTCCCTAGCAAATTTCTTTTGCATGAGTCTCCCCTCTAACTTTTGAGAAAAGAGTGGAATATGGATTAGACTTTCTGTCACAAACTCACTTTTACAAAATAGAATTCCCACACATTTTTTTCGTTTTATATTTCAATGCATTGATGATAAAGACAAACACCATTTTTTTAGTGGTGTGCCATACATACTTCAACGCATCGATGCACTATGTTGAATTAAATACATTGAAGAAAAAAACTGACAATGAAAATAGAAGTGCAAAACTCCTCAATGAGAATTTTACAAAGGTTATTGTAACAACCTACTTCGTGTTTCTCCTTTAGTGGGCATTAAATTACCCTTATTCAATTAGGTTACTATTTCCATTCATCCTTCTAATGTACACTTTTTTACTTCTAATTTGCTACTATAAAAATGTAATTTAAGCACAAGAATCAAGCATTAAAAGTTGGTTGTCAAGCATAACATTCAACAGATAAAACTCTACGACAATTTATAACAATTAATAGCAAGATTTATGGAGTGATAAAGAGAAATACGTTGTAGTATGCCAGATTTAGTCCAGTTTAGCTCCTCTGTAGATATGGCTGCCCAAACTAGATTTTTAACTTGCTAGTCAACTAGGAACAACGTATTTGACTCCCAAACACTAGGAAACCTTCGGTTTCCTAGTCCTTTATGCCCAAAGCTTCAAGAACAACAATAAACACACAATCAATATCCCAACAACTCGGTCTCCTAACGACTCATAGCTAAGCTCTAATAGATCCAACGGGTTTTGGTAGTCTCCCTCCCCCAAAACCCCATCCTTGTCCTAAACCCTTTGAAAAATCCTCATCTCTTTCTCTTCATCCCCCATTCCCAAGGTCTCTTCAGCCACCCTCCTTTATGGCCATCAACTCCTTCTAGATATTTGGGAAGAGTAAATCAAAATAAAATATTAAATGAATTCGATAAAATAATTGAAACAGAGTCCAAGTTCATTTTCTCATGCAAGGTTATAAATAAAACTTAACTATTTTCATAAAATTCATACCAACCCACCATATACATTTAATACACTATACCAACCAATGAATCAAGTCAAGTAGGATATTTAATGCTAGTAGATATTTACCTATGCAATATAATTTCCATAATTGTTAAACCATTGATTAAGTAGTTAATAACCTAGTTCAATAATTGATACATCAAGTAGTTGTACTAGTGTACATGCACAACATATGTATGTGTAGCTAGCATACACATAACTTGCACATGTACTAATGATAATCAATCATTGCCTCTAATGCATAATTTTTGTATGTTCACAACCAAGCATGTAGTACAATAAATCCAGTAATACATCATTCAATAATATATACTAACATAATTACAATAATTCATCAATCATTGATTATCGCATTTAAATGATCAGAAATGAGTCAAAACAAATGTTGTAATCATGACAGGACCCAAGTAAGAAAATAGAGTGACACATTAAATCCCCAAGCAACATCCTCAACTAACTCTGAATCATCCTTCCTCCCTAACCTACTTCCATCTTCCACATCCTATCCTTTCCTCTTCTACAATATACTGGAGCTTCAACTATATGGACCTAACTCCTAATATAACCCATAAGTGGAAGCATCGACTACATTGACCTAAATACCTTAGCATGCAATTAATAGTTGTCATCACATGTCTAGCGGAGCATGGATTAACACGACGCTCTCACCACTCCATGTTTCATAGGATAAACAATAAGAAATACCTCCACCCCTCCTAATAAAACTAGGGTAAACACCCTATCATTGACCATATTGTGTTGTTGTTCTAAGAGCTTTGTCATCGGATAACTAGTTTGGCCAATTGTGCTTCTTGTTAAACCCACACTTGCCCACATAGCATAACAATGTTTTCAACCAATAATTAAATCATGAAATAATGATTCATAACACACCATTACTCTTTCAATGTCCATGACATAAGTGTTCCTTTAGTGCCATAGTTATGTGGCTATCACATAGCTTATCAACTTATATGTTAGCTCACCGATAACTCATATCCATGTAGATACATCACAAATTTCATATGAGAATCAATATTTGTATTGATGTTCAATTAAGAAATGTATGTTTATTTACAACATGCCTCACATCTATTATACATTCATAACATAATTTGAACTGGTATCCACGTACCAAAATTCCACATTTTTACTTGCACGTTTAAACAAATTGCATAACTATCATAATCATGAACATACAATAGTAAAAATAATATCATGTGGCACATAAATAGGTCCAGATATACACACCTCAAATGTCAATATTAGTCTAACTGCGCCCAAATAGATACTAATTAATAAATTACTAAGATAAGAAAAAATAAATTTATAATTGCCTAAGGCCAAAATATGGGGTGTTACATACACCCACCCTTCAAGAACTTCTTCCAGAAGTTATGGTCATTCACAATATAAGGAAAATCACGACACAACTTCTTTGGGTCTTCCCTGATAGTAGATCCTACACTATAATGGTCCCACTAGACCTTCACTCAATTAAAACATGTTGAGGCTATTAATATATTGATTGTGACTACCCTTACCTAGAGGAAATCTTACTATGTCTCCACTCCATTTATTACCGCATGTAATTTAGTTAATGAAAAGACACACTTCTCATATAGATGTATTATTCCTTAGTTCAATATAAGACCCCCACATTTTAAGTATAACTTGTTGGTCTGACTACAGGTTAGAACCTTAGCTCATCATTGGTTCTCTAGTTAAATGAATCTTAGATTGATATCTATATAAATTTAATTAATTCATGCATACAATCCCACCTAGAATATCTTGATAATTATAAACAATTATCACTAACTTTGATTATCACTCTAGCTTCGGTGGTGCAATACATGCACCATCACTCATGAGATTGCCACACAAAAGTTTCCCATGTTTAGGAACATGACTAAGATATTGCTAATTGATCACTATGCGATGCAATCATTTCATGGTTTCTTTGGTTGTTGTTCTTAATAGTTCACTTTCTTGTTAAGTCATATATACTATATCTTGACAAGATACATGTTGAGTATATTATTCTCTTCATCATAGTTGAGGCACAATATGCTCTCTACCAACATGAGTATTACAAAATGCATACATGCTTAAAAGAGCACCATGTCTACACATGGGTTAGTGAGCATCTCCAAATCAAGAATAAGTTTTATACTAAGGTCCATTCTATGGTCTACGATTACTCCTCCTTAATGTCTTATTTTCTCACAATTGAACTTCATATGTGTCAACTTTATATCATCTATACCTACATGATATTTACTGACTCTAGCCTCTAGCCTTTTCTGGGTGCATCGATAACACTTTTCAAGTTCCTTCCTCTTACTATGAAAGAAGTTTAGTAGTGGGATGAACATTCTCATCGTTTATCACTAGACTTGTAAATTGGTTTCCATTCAGTGATAGGTAAATCCCCCCTTAAGTGAACATCGTAGTTATTACACTAAGTATGCATTTCTTCTTGCAAATTTTAACTTAACCACAAGGTCATATTCACATAAGGTGGTGGTAGATGGTAATTCTTTTAGTCACTTATACTAACTACATCATTCCTTAGTGATGAACATAAATTGACTTAACAAATTGACGCATAACTGGACATAAGTTGGGTCAATATCATGTTGATCGATACCAACCAGTATAAATACCACACCACAAACCATGATGTAATAAACCATATCATCACAACACTTCACTTATCATTCTGAACTCAAGTTCTCGTTTCACAACATAGGCTTTCTTATGGTATCGCTTAGGCTCGTCAAGTCAAGTCTCTAGTATCACCTTTTCTTCCTCCTATCTCTACTCACTCCTCTATAATATTATTATATCCTTATCCTCTATACTTATCAGATGCATTTGTACTCTTTTCTACTCCATCTTCTTAATTAATTGATATTACTTATCTACTTATATTTATTTTACTTTTCTTCTTTTTATTTTCATACTTATAATACTCTGTTTCTTTTTTTTGTCAAAATTTTCCCTCTCCGCATTTTTTTCAATTTAATTCTACACTTTTATATCTTATAAATATTGTTAATTTATCCTTTACCTTCAAACTCTATAATATTGTTACACATCCCGTTGCTATACTGTATTCCCTATGTATTGCTACCATATTTACTTCTTATTTAACACTCTTTATTTCACATTTCCCATTATTATTTATTTGTTTTCTATCCCTTCATCACCATATCTTCTCTATTGTATCTTTTATTAATTACTCCATCTCTCATTATTTTTGTTTTATCGTTTGCATATGTTTTATTTTCATTCCGAGCATGGTACCCAAGGTAAACCGGATTTCATGGAAGCTCTAGGATTTGTCAACATAACACTAAAGGCCATTGCAACAATGTATTAATTAAGAACTTAACATATCACTTTCAAGAATTGAACCTAGATGGGAAGGATAACACTCCTACTCACAACCCTCCCTATATATATATATATATATATATATATATATTCGTATTTATTACTGCATATAGTTATTTTATATTTTTAATTTTTTTCATCATGTTATAATTGTTATCATCTACTACACTTGGAATATTATTACAACTCTCATTATCCTTTTTCTGTATTCACATCTTAACATATTATATTGTATCGTCTTAACATATTTGTTCTTATGCAATACCATGCTTCAATTATAATGCGCTTGTCATATTGTGTGTGCATAATTATACAACAATCCTTTCTTACATGTATTTACATACATCACTTGCTACTCGTATACTTCTTGTATACCATTATAATTAACATTAATTAATTTTGAATGTCTTTAACTTCCTTATTCATATGAAATTGTGTATACTTGCTTGTTCTCACTATACCTTACATACTTTATATTCATGATTATATCATATAAAGTAAAACAATAATCTCTCTCTCTCTCTCTCTCTCTCTCTCTCTCTCTCTCTCTATATATATATATATATATAATTCCAAGGCCTTTCAAATTTAAATTTTCAAATTGCCACCACATATGCCTCATACACACTTGCACACCTATTATCTCATGGACCATGTGGCATGGGAAACTGTTTTGACATTATCTTCACGTACCCCATGTGCTTTTGGAATGTTCTTTATTGATTTATGGTTTTAAAAGAAAAAGGGTGCATGAACCCTAATCTCTCCCATTTTTTTTCTCCTTTGACTTTCTCCTTCGTTGTTTACCTCTGAGTTTGTAGGGTTTCAAGCCACAATTTATAGCTTGGTTTTGGAAATTGGAGGCTCTCAACCAACTACAATTAGGATTTCAACTAGAGATTTCATGGGTTTAGGTTAAGTCTCCCTCTTCCTTTCATTCTCTATTGCTTGTCTCGTTTGTTTTTACTCTTTCTTTTGTTTGTTCTTCTTCCTCATGTTGTCACTATTTTGTTTTTGTGGGTTATGGGGGCATTAGTTTTATTCTCTTCGTATGAAAATATGTATAGAATATGGTGTTTCCCCCCTCACCCTTATTCTTCCTCACACATGGGGTTTTTCTAGATGGGAAAAAGTGCAACCCTCTGTATTTTCCATATAGTTTGTTAATCCCTAGACAAAGCCCCATGTTAAGTATAAAACCCCTTATTAATCCCTAGATATTGAATTATTACATTTATAGTGTTATATTTGTATGTAGGCTAGAACACTTCATTGTATCCTTTTCATTATAATTGTACCCTTTGTCTCCTATATATATATATATATATATATATATATATACCAAGGAGAGCTAGTCTTATGGGCATCTCATCTCATCTCATCTTGTACATTGAATATATTGTAAAATAAGGTTCCCCCCTCGAAGTGGACTGTTATTCATTGACCTTTTATCAATCTTAAGGCATTGGTTCATAACATTTGGTATTAGAGCATTGATCCTAGGGTTTTACTACTTCAAGCGAGTCATCTTGGAATTTTTGCTATAACCTTTTTCTGGGACATTTCAGATAGTGAAATTTGGAGATTACTCAAGATACATATCACAATACACCTAGTAAAAAATTCAAGTTCTAGTTCATTATACTTTCAGAGATATATCCTATGGAAGATAGGGTTTTTGACTCATCCTGAAATTAGTTCTAAACGAGTCATCTTCAAATTTTTGCTGTAAAGTTTTTTACGGGAAGTTTCAGATAATGAAATTTTGTGGAGACTACGAAGAAATGTCATAGTACATGTGATAAAAATTGTAAGTTCTGGTTAGTCATATAATCAAATACATCTGCTATGGAAGTTAGGGTTTGTGACTAGTCCTGAAATTAGTCTCAAGTGCGTCATCCTTTTATTTTTGCTATAAAAACATTTTTGTGAAGTTTCAGACTCTGAAATTTTCAAAATATTGAGGAGACATAGCGAGTTATAGGTGGAATTTTTTTCCATATTTTGAATCATTATAATTTGCGAGATATATCTTTTGGAAGTTGGAGTTAATTAATCTTGAAATTAGTCTTAAACGAGACATTTTGGCATTTTCGCTATAACTTTTTATAGGGAAGGTTCAGGCTGTGAAATTTTCAGGAGTTTAAGAAGTCATATCAGAATACTACAGGATGCAATTTCATATTTGGAAGGCTTCAAAGTTCAAATATATATCAATACAAAGGTCAACCATCAAACACGTTCCAAATTAGAGTTTGAAAGGTACACAACTTACTATTGGCATAACTTTTGATTGGAAGATATATTTTTGGTGATTCAAAATTTGTGATAAAGAGGGAAAAAAGGAGAATTATTATTTTCTCACATTGCAAAGGGTTTTACAAGAAATACTATTGGTACTCCTCATAAAAACTCAAACATGGCATCCGAAGAAAGTGAAGACTTAGAAAACAAACTAATCCAATTAAAGAACCAAGTTAATGAAATGAGTGTTAGGATTTTGTAACAAGTGCATTTATCACATTCTCAAGAATACCTTAAAAAAGAAATTGATGAAAATTGGGAACATATGGAAAGTAAGATGAATGAAAATCAATAACATACGGAAAAGAAGATGGAAGAATTGAAAAGTTTTGTGTATGAGGTATTCTTAAATACCTTAGATGAGATATTTCCTAAAGGAGATAACAAGATGAAAGGAAATCATGAAAATAAGGAGAACAAGGTTGATTAGACTCAATCACATATGCAAAGTATTTTGTCACATTTGGAGAGCAAAAATATTGAATCTCATAATCATGATCATTCATTAGTCCAAGATCCACATCATCGGGGCTTCAAGTTGGCACGAAGGAACTACTTCATTTTGAAATCTATGTGAGGAAGTTTGATGGTAAAGATCCTACCACATGGATATTCCAGATGGAGAAATACTTTGATCTACACCAAGTGCCAAGCTTACAAAAGGTACCTATTGCATCCTTGTATTTAGAAAATGATCAATTTGTTTGGTATCAATGGCTTTGTGAAAGAACAAATAATTCTATTATCTCTTGGTCCTTTTTTACGAATCAATTGATATCACATTATGGGGATATTGAGAGCAATACATTCTTTAGTAAATTGATAAATATTTGGCAAAAAGGTCCAATTACATAACACATTCAACAATTCCAAAAGCTTGGTCTTGGGGTAAAGAACATTCTCGAGGATAATTTGTTAGATCTCTCTATGGGCACTTTAAAGGAGAACATTCAACATGCGGTGCGTCTCTTCGAACCTAAATCCCTAGAAAAAACTTTCAGTATGGAAAGGAAAATGGAAACTAAAATATGGCTACTAGAATGGTGGCCACTAACAACTTTAGAAAGCACCCTGTTCCCTCTCCTAACCTCACTCAACTGAAAAGGTTGACACCTCAACAAATGGATGAACGAATAGCAAAGGGACTATGTTTCAATTGTGACAACTAGTACAATAAGGGGCATAAATGTGGTGAGAATAAATTATTCTACATAGCCTGTGAAGAGGAAGAAGATCAAGAATTGGAACCATCACAAGATCTGGATCTAGGAGAGACTACTCCAACGATATCTTGTCATGTAATGGCTACCATCAGTACTCAACAAACCCTCAAGCTACAAAGATACATCAAAAAGAAAAAGGTAAAAATGTTGATTGATTCTGGTAGTACCCATAACTTCATCAATTACAAATTAGCAAAAGATCTCATTTGCTTTGTATTTCCAGCACCAACGTTTCAAGTAATGATTGCAGATGGAGGTACCATAAATAGTTTTGGGAAGTGCCATATTATTAAGATCAATATGGGGGAGTATTTGTTGGATAGTCCCACGATTTCCATCCAAATGGGTGGTGTTGATGTTGTATTAGGGGTCCAATGGTTACAATCATTGGGAACAATGACCCTTAATTTTCAATATATTTTCATGAGATTTTCCTCAAAAGGAAAGGAAATTGAGCTTAGAGATATCCAAGGGAAACCTTCTAAGGTGACAAGCTTTAATAGCTTGACATAATTACTCAAAAAGGGACACCATTGTGTAATTGCACATTGTGCTCAGTAGATGTTCAAACATCTATATCCTCTGCTCCAATGGATCTATAAATAGTTATCAACAACTATTCCAAGGTATTTGGAGAGATGCCTAAGGGTCTCCCCCCTGCTCGAGATCATGACCATGTTATTCATTTGCAACCAAGAAATATGCCACCTAACATTAGGAATTATAGGTACCCATATGCACAGAAGAGTGAGATTGAGTGTATGATACAAGATCTGTTAGAGGCGAACATCATTCAACCTAGCCAAAGTTCTTTCTCTTCACCATTAGTGATGGTTACGAAGAAGGATGGTTCATGAAGTATGTGTCCAGATTATAGACAGTTCAACGAAATGACCATCAAAGATAAGTTTCCTACTACTGTCATTGATGAATTATTAGATGACTTGCATGGAGGAATTTTCTTTACTAAGTTGGATCTTCATTTAGGATATCATCAAATCAGAATGAGGCAGGAGGACATTCCCAAAACAACCTTTAGAACACATGAAGGTCATTATGAGTTTTTTGTTATGCCATTTGGACTTACTAATGCATCGTCAAGATTTCAAATATTGATGAATTCTATTTTCAAACCCTTCCTTAGAAAATTTGTGTTAGTATTTTTTGATGACATACTAATCTACAACAAATCTTGGGAATAGCATGTACAACATGTTGACATAGTATTACAACTTTTGGAAGAGCAACAACTTTATGCAAATCCTTTCAAGTGTGCCTTTGGGGTTCAAAAAGTGGAATATTTGAGTCATATTGTATCTCATGAAGGTCATGTAAAAGTGGACTCTAAAATAAATTAAAGCTATGAGGGAATGGCCAATTCCCAAAACCTTGAAGAAACTTAGAGGATTCTTAGGATTGATATGTTATTACTGCAAGTTTCTTCAGAACTATAGTCAAATAGAGGCACCTATAACAACATCATTAAATAATGAAGGATTTGCTCGACTCAAGAAGCAACCAAAGATTCTAAAAAACTTAAGGAGGTTATGTATACAACTCCTATCCTGGCCACACCTGCCTTCACAAAAATATTTATTGTGGAGTGTGATGCCTCAGGCCATGACATTGGTGCAATTTTAATGCAAGAAGGAGCCCCTTTCCTTTGAAAGAAACCAACTTAAAGGACAAAACTTACTCAAACCCATTTATGAAAAATAAATGTTGGTCATACTACATGAAGTTAAGAAATGACGCCCTTACCTAATAGGAAGACACTTCAAAGTAAAAAAAAAATCATGATAGTTTGAAGTACCTTTTGGAGCAACAATTATCTTCAGAAGAGCAACAAAAATGGGTTACAAAGATGCTATGTTATGACTTTGAAATTATCCACAAGAAAGGAAAGAATAATATTGTGGTAAATGAGATTTCAAGGAAAGAAGAAGAAACAGAGGATTCACTATGTGCTATTTCTATTCCACAATCTGATTGGGTGGAAGAAGCAATGATAGAATGGAAGCACGATCAATAGGTATGCAAGATCATTCAACAACTATAAGAGGACCCCAGTGCATTAGATAAATTTGTGCAGAAGAATGATTTTCTATGGCATCATGATCGTCTATATTTATGTAAGAATTCCCAACTCAAACAAAAGGTCCTTCCAGAATTGCACACTTTTCCTATAGGAGGACATTTAGGGTTCTTGAAAACTTACTGCAGGATCAAGAAGGATTTTTTTTGGGAAGGTCTTAAAACTGATGTTCAAAATTTTGTGTTTGAATGTGTGGTCTGCCAATAGAATAAGGGAGATACAATCAAGACACCAGGTATCCTACAACCATTATCTATACCAAGTCAACTTGGGAATACGTTTCAATGGATTTTATTACAGATTTACCCAAATCTGAAGGAAAGACTATCATCATGGTAGTAGTGGATCGACTGACAAAGTATGCTCATTTTCTCTCTCTTTCTCATCCTTTTAAAGAAATTACAAACACAACATTCATGGTAATAGTTCAAAAGATACATGGAGTCCCTAAGATTATTATAAGTGACAAAGATCCAATTTTCACTAGAAATTTTTTGGATTGAATTATTTTCTTGTTTGGGTACTCAATTGGCTCATAACTCATCTTACCATCCTCAATCCGATGGGAAAACCAAGATTGTGAAAAAATGTCTAGAAGAATATCTTCGTTGCTTTGCATCTGATAAACAAACATAATGGGTCAAGTGGTTTCCCTTGGCAGAATGGTGGTACAACACTTCCTTCCATACTTCATAAAAATGTCCCCATTTCTAGCACTTTATGGATATCATCCTCCATCCATCACATCGCCCTTGAAATGGACTACAAAGATTCAGGCAATGGAGGACCACATAGGGCACCAACAAGAGGTTCTCAAACTTTTGAAGGACAACTTGGTTATGGCACAAAATAGGATGAACCAACAAGCATATCAACATCGTAGTGAAAGGGAATTTGAAGTGGGGGATTGGGTATTTTTTAGGCTACAACCATATAAATAGATGTCTCTCAAGCAACAAAAAAAGGGAAATAAATTAGCACCCAAATATTGTGGCCCCTATAAGGTGTTGGAAAGGATTGGAAGTATGGATTACAAATTGGAGTTGCCTGCATCTTCACGTGTAAATCCAGTCTTCCATGTTTCTTGCTTAAAGAAGGTAATCAGTGACAAGATCCTAGTCCAAACTATTTTACCAGAGATTAATGAAGAAGGGAAAATCATACTAGAAACAAAAATAATCCTTGAAACAAGGATTGAGTTATAATATTGATAGATTAGATTAGGGTTCAAATCAAGACCCTAGCCATGCACTAATCTTGAATTTATGGGAGATTAGTTGATCTACATATATTCACACATGTTTAACCAAGGAAATTCATGTTGGTCACAATGAAATCAATGTGATAGGAAAATTGCTATGAGAAATAATTAAATCCAAGAAAATAAAGTTATGGTATTTCAAACCAATAATGGTGCATAAGTGATTAAGTGTTTGTTGGAGTCTAATTAGTATTGCATACAATTAATTACAAAAATATTGTGATGTTGAACTTAAGTGAATAAGTGTAAATATATCAACATCTAACCATATGACAATCAATAAACTTGAGGATATTTCGAAACAAGCAATCAATTCTAAAAATCAAAGTATATCTCATTTGCACATTTTTTACCAATACAAAGGAAGAGATAATTGAGGCAATGATTGAAGTGATACAGAGAATCAATGTGGCAAAAGTTGCAAGGATGATTGTATTGATCTCAATCTTGCAAAGAATACAATAATAATTTGGAGCCAAAATAATGCCATAACCTTTTACAAATAAATTGTTACATCTAATCATATTTGGATGATTAAATGCATTAAATGAGGTTATGAAACTCATTAGTATATTTTAGTACCAAATATTCTTAATGTTGGCACAATAAGTAACACTTGATGGATCGACCATCATAATATTTCAAGGGTAAAACTCATTGGGCAATGCCTCTATGAACATTGTCCAAGTGTTAATAGGAAAATTGTTGAGCCAATTGAGATTTTGTGGAAGGACACTAAGCTTAGTGCAACAAGGAGTTTTGCTTATGATTTGATTGCACTTTCTTCAAGTGAACAACAATTTCATCCAATTTAAACACTATAATTTATGCTGACATTGAAAAGTGAAAAATGACACTATTTATGAATTTAGGAAATCAATTGTTTCTCATTAATGTAATATGGGAAATAAAATGAAAATAACATTAGTCTAATTATTTAATAGTTAATATGATGTATTATTGAGTGTTATGAATATAATAAGTCACACATGTTTTATTTAGTATTTGTATCCTTAGGTGTTATGGATATAATAAGTGACAAATGTTTTGAAGATGTATGTTTCAACCCAAATGGTTGGACCACAAGATCCCTGTTTAAAAACACTATCCAATAAAAAATGATATCAATGTCTTTAAAGGAAAGTTGTTTTATTTATCGATAAGGTGAATGGTATCAAGAAATTACAATTACATGTTTTTTTTATTGAACATTAGTGAGCCACTATGAATTTTGAATAAATAAAATATAATCAATGTTAATTACTTAATATAATTAATCATAAATATTTTTATCATAAAATGTAATGAGAAATAAGGAAATAGTATAATATCTTCTATGACTAAAATTTAATAATTAAAAGTTTATAACTTAACAAAATTTGATATTAATATTAATATTAATAGAAAACTTAACAATAATTTTTATAACTTAAACATATTTAGTAAATAATTATACAAACATTTCATATGTAATTTACACTAACAAATAAAATTTTCACATTTTAGTGAGAGAAAGTTTTTATGTTTGTAAATTTTATATAGTCATTTGATTCATAAAATAAAAATTATTACCACTAAATTTTATATATATATATATATATATATATATATATATA
>ML785519.1:208741-226717 GCA_009831015.1 Picea engelmannii | reverse complement strand
TTGATGGGATCTAGCTCGAGTAGTTAGGGAGAAGAAATGTTATCCTCTCCACCTAGGTTCAAATCATGCTCGTGAGCAATGTTTGTCCACCAATTTCTTTTTCAATAACCAAATCCTATCATAGAGTATTTCTCCTTAGTTGCATTGTGTTTACCCTCATTCAACTTAGTGCATATATATCTTGATTGGGTCTACTCGAGTGGTTAAGGAGGAGAAATGTTATCCTCCCCACCTAGGTTCAAATCCCGCTTGTAACATGCTTGATTGGGTCTAGCTTGAGTGGTTATGGAGGAGAAATGCTATCCTCCCCACCTAGGTTCAAATCCCGCTTGTAACATGCTTGATTGGGTCTAGCTCGAGTGCTTAGGGAGGAAAAATGCTATCCTCCCCACCTAGGTTCAAATCTCACTTGTAACATGCTTGATTGGGTCTAGCTTGAGTGGTTAGGGAGGATAAATGTTATCCTCCCCACCTAAGTTCAAATCTCGCTTGTAACATGCTTGATTGGGTCTAGCTCGAGTGGTTAGGGAGGAGAAATGCTATCATCCCCACCTAGATTCAAATTCCGCTTGTAACATGCTTCTCTCTTCCCAAACTAATGTTTCTCCACCAATAACTGGATTGTATCCTTATAGGTTGGGTGCTTATATACTTACTCTTCATGGTTCCTCTCAATGTGCACTATCTTTTCAAATACACTTCTTCTAGCTCTATTTTTCATGTTGTTCTTAGTTTCGTATTCTGTGCACTATTTCACTATGTCGTCAGCACAATCCTCTCTTCTGGAAATTACGTCCACTCCACTAGGTGCATATGTGCTTACTCTTCATGGTTCATCTCAACGTGCACTATCTTTTCAAAGACATTTCTTTTAGCTTTGTATTTTTCCATATCTCTGGCAATCTTTTCCCTATTGGGCTCTGCACACTCCGTGTTTGTTTCAATTCAAACATATATTTTCATGCATGCACTAATCATTCATGACTTAACTTCAGGTTTCCTTTCTAATTTTGTCTTATTAGATGCTTATGTGCTTACTCGTCATGGTTCCTCTCAATCAACACTATCTTTTCATATACATTTCTTTTAATTCTATCTTTTCCATATTTTAACACATTTTTCTGCTTTACTCAAATTGTGTTATTCCTTCAATTTATTCTATGCAAACATACATCGTCATGTATACACTAATCATTCATGACTTAGCTTAGCCCTTCGTTTCTAATTTGTCTCATTTCCTCTTAGCTATGATCTTCATGTTTATAATTAAACTTGTAATAAGTATACCAAATCCTAAATATCCATGCTTACATACATATATAATAATAAGAATAAAGATCTATAAAATCAAGTTTCCCTCTCTCCTAATGAATGCTATATTATCTTATGAATCCATGCGAATGCTATATTATCTTATGCATCCGTCTGATGCATTCTTATCTTAGGTGTGCTTTCCAATGGACTTGATTTGGTGGAGTAAATAATACCACTTTTGTAAGAAAGGCTCTCAACAATATTCATTATCAACTCTTCTATGTAATAAAAACATTTATCCTCACCATAAACATACAAAGATTTGATTTATTTCATACTAAAACTCAATACAGTAATATAGTTTTTCAAAGATTATTAATAATAATGAATACTATATAATGATCTTTCCTCATTCAATATGCAACCTAAACAATGAAGCACAAAATATATTAGATAAAACTTTTTACATTGTTTTTTTTTGTTTGTTAATTTGTGCGGGACCTGTTGGCTACGCGATTAACCTGTGGCTTGAGAAACCGCGACTCAGGGGCATCTAAGCCGTCAAAATCACCCGGGGATCGCACCCGGCCTGAGCCACACCAACCCTTAACATGGTTGGATTTTTTGTCCCCGCAGGTTTCGAACCGGTGACTTTAACATCACGGAGTGGCTTAACAACACACTTCGTCACCGACTGTCCTACACCTCGGGGACTTATAAAAGTTGAAGGACATGGGGGTGGGCTTTGATCCACTTATGTGTGCACGGGTCACGATACCATTTATTATAGTATCTCTGGGTGCAACCACACGTTTGACCACTACCTCAAGGTGTCCCCATGGCTCCAGGTAAAGCCCTCGCGAGAATTGAACCTTGTCCAATGGTGAAAAACTCCTCGCTTTCCACCGTTGGATCCAACCCCTTTGGGCAACTTTTTACATTGTTATACATATACAATCATTTACATTATATTATAAATAGAATACGATTTCTTTAAATCTCAAAATAAATAACTGTATTTGTAACACTCTTGTTTCTTTCAGCTTGTAATTAATCATTAATCATAATCACAATGTTATGGCATGGGAACAATGTACATGTATTATTGTTTAGATTGTCAATAACTGACTGTGGGGGGTGAAGCCTCGAAGAACTGGCCATGATATCACTAGAGCAAAGAATGTGAAAACTATAAGAGAGGGTTCATTATATCGAATGACCCCAAAACTTCCCAAGGAGGAATCGGTTAATGAAGAAAGGACTGGTGGTTGAACCATCAACCAACCCCATGAATGGAAGCATGGTCTAGCTGAAGAATGTCAGTGCGAAGTACCACAGGGTCCTATAGACCCAGACTGACCCGAGTTTTCCTTTTGAAAGAAGGAATGGGATAGGAGGGAGGTGCGTGCAAGGCAAGTAAGAGAATAAAGAGAAGAGTGGAGAATGCGGGAAGCTCTCCAGTTGAGAATGAGCAGAAGGCCGCGAGCTTGATGCCGAGGAAGCATCTGATAAACCTCGTCGAGGCCGTAACAAAGAGGAAAGTCTCTGAGAGTTTGCAGAGAACAAAACCCGAGTAGAAGCTGAAACAGAGAAAGAATCCCTGAGAAACTGCGAGAGTTCCCTGGTGATATCATGGCCTGGCACGGGGGTGGCCAGAGTGCTAAGAATGAATGCCTTTGAGCCTATGGTTGGGTGGAGAGGTGAACAGCCACAGTCAGTCGGTTGGTGATCGAAAATAATAGATAAATATTTTTATGCCCGGTATCCTAGAATTGAAATGCATGATTTGATTATCTGTGAATGTGATAACTTATGCCTTGCGTAAAATGGATGATAATGGTGTTTATCGTCCTTCTGTAAAATATTGTGTTTGATTGGTGGTATACTATTTGGATGTTCGATCTTTGTGACTCCGGTGGTCCAGCTGACCAAATATTTTGAGATGGGGTTAACTGGAATGCTTAAGCCCTGCTAATCCCTCGAATTTCTCCTTCGCAGGAATACTGAGTTCGAACTTTGTGGAAGGAGGGCACCTCCTTCAAAGCTTTCACCTGTGTGACCAAGGGCTCGTGCCCACGACCTTGACAAATTCCCGACCAAGAGTCAAGCATGTAATCACGAGAATCTTTGGAGGTCCCATATGACCAAGGTCTAGGAACCCTGCGCTAAGTCCGAAAGGAGCTAACTCTTGATGGCTTCGGAGCTTCGAGAGCTCGAAGCCCTGGGATGTCAAACTTCATAACTGTCAAAAATACCCGAATGCCGAAGTCGCGAAAGGTTGTGAATCGTTGATCTGGGGAGTCCGTTGGAGCCCCTTCTCAACCGTCCGATCGTCTAATGGAAGGTTTCGCGTATGGTACTTCGGTGAAGTTCCACTTCGGGAGAATGGAGATGCTATAGCATCAAACTCCCCGAACACCGAAGTTACGAAGTGAAGGAGAGTCGTATATTTGGGGGAAATCTTTAGGAGCCTCGTCTACCATCCGATCATTCAAGAGAAGGGACTCGTACATGGTACTTCGACGAAGTCCCGCTTCGGGAAAATGGACTGGCAGTGAAGCCAAAACCCTCGAAGGTCAGAGCCACGAAGTGACCAGGACCGTTGATCTGGGGATCCTATGGGTTCTCTCCTAGCCGTTGGATCTACGACGAAGTTTGCCCGACGTTGACCGCTTCGGGAGGACAGGGGCATTGTAACGTCAAAATCCTCGAAGGTCGAAACAACGAAGTGATGAGAACCGTTGATCTGAGGGCATGTTGGATCGCTCCTTGATCGTTGGATCACTCCTTGATCGTTGGATCTACCTCATGGTCAATTCGACGTTGACTACTTCGAGAGAAAAGAGGAGTCTATAGCATCAAACCCCCGAACGTCGAAGTTACGAAGTAGCAGAGACCGTTGATCCAAGGGGTATGTAGACCAACCTTGGCCGCGAGATCGAAGGGTATGAAGGACGGTCAGTCCAGAGTGACGTAGTGCAGTGACGTCACCCAGGGTGAGGTGGACCCAAGTGTGATGTGCCACATGTCACTTGGATTCGTGCGTATCACATACCCTATAGACTCATTGAAATGTGACACGTGTCACCCTTGACCCTTACACGTGTCAATCCCTGGTACGATCCCGCCTAGACAAAGTGGTTGGTAAACTGATCGGAACTCCGAGACTTCGGACTTTAGAGGATTTGGGGTGTAGTACGAAGAGAGACCAAAAGGTCCAAAAGCCAGAACCATGTGGCAAGCTCACGAGACTTCGGGAGTTTGGGACTTCGGGAGATCTCGTGCGTAAACGATAAAGAGGCGTTCATCGCCGAAGTGACGAAGTGTCAAATTCCCCGCTAGCCTGTGTATTAGACGAGGGTTAAGCCAATCATTGGACTGGTTGATGGATGGACCTTCCCTGCAGGAGGTAGGAGCCTAGAGATGGTACAAATGAGATGAAGCCACGTGGGGATGCGTGTCAGAAGATCCGACACTCCAGAAGGATTTCACTCCGAAGGTTTGCGTGTGTGAAGACTCGGGAATTGTCGAAGCCCAGAGTCCCAAAGTGAATTAGAGCTGTCAATTCTTTGAGTACACGTGGCGTCGGATTATGAACTTCAGAGATTTGTCACTCCGGAGGTTATGTGGAGAAGCAGTTTGGAACTCGCTGAAGCGCTTGAGCCCGAAGTGTCGGTGGGTCGTTGATCCGGAAAGGGAGAAGGGACCGTCAATCCCTCTCACATCATTTCAGAACTTCGCCAGTTTGAAGTTCGGGAGAATTGGCGAGTGGTGAAGTGAAAACGCCCGAAGCCTGAAGTTCTGAAGCGCCCTTTGAGTACGTGTCGGGTCACATCTCGAGGTCATATGAAGGAAGGGGCCTAACATGGAAAGCCAACGCCTGTTGTTAAAATTCTTCAAAGGGGCCAGGAAAGAGCCCGCGGGTTTGGAAGAACCTGCACTTTGGAGAAAGGGGGACCTGTGAAGATTGATTTGGGTCCCAACAGGGGCCTGAAGAGTCGATTCGACTCAAGTGATTAAATGATCCTAGATCAGGAGGTTGTGCAGTCCCAGGAGGAAGAGGGAATCCACATTTGGAGAGTTTTGGATGAGAAGGACGTGATAGAAATCCCAGAATTAGGATTTGAGAGAGTTAAGGAAAACAAAATTATGATGCCCCAACCCTTAAAAGAGCATTTAGGGGTCGGGTGTGTTACAAATTGGTATCAGAGCACAACAACAACACTTGGTCTGCTTGGGCTCATGCATGAGTCGTATGAAAATATTTTTGGAGGACTTTAAGGGGTAACACCCTATCTTACTGCATTCCTAAGAGGTTTAGTCAAATCTCTACCAAAGAGAGGAATCAAACCCGCTGATGTTTATAGATGTTTTGGCATTTCCAAATAAATAAGCTGACTTCACTATGCAATTGTACGTGTTGTTGTACAGTGATAAGATTTGGTTACCAAGGCTAAGATGAGCCTATGGAGAATATTACTGCCAAACATAAATTTTCTACATAAATTCCTTGAGTAGAAGGATGTAGATTAAAATACAGTTAGGATTTTACCCAACGAGATTGAATCATGCTAGTTTGTGGCAAAGGAAGCCTATCATTTCTTTGGGAAATGATAGTCGATCCTACAAGAGTGGGATTATTTTGATGGACACTAATAGCAAGACTTGGATGTGAACGGATGGAAAGAATCTGTAGCAGTAATAATTACCGCTTTAATGAAGGGTTAAACCTTGTATACGTGGATAATCCCTCATGATGAGAGAAATCATCATGGTGACCATTCTCTGAAAAGGGAAAGCATGTGCAGCTCTCGGGTTTCAAAGGGAACTGAAAAACAAATTTTGTTTCTGTGTACATAAATTGTTGGGCAGGTTTTTTTCTAATCAAGCTGATAAACAAAGCTGTAGAAATATAGAGTGATTGAGTGAGAAATCACAACAACCTCCCTTGCTTGGTGGATAGGAAACTAATCTGCCAGAATTCTTGTGGGAGGGGGAGAGTGGCCTCCGTCCCTGACTGTTGCTGAACAAAAGGAAGAATTCTAGGTGTAATGGTTAAGAATGATCTTGACCTAAAGATACTCTGGATTTCTGAACTTGGATACTTAGTAAGTAACATAACTCGAAATTGCATTTGGGCTTTAAGGGAATAGTCCAAATGTTATTAGACATTAAAAATTTATTATAATTAAGGTAAAATGGTTGATTAAATGTTGATCCTGAATGTGGTAAAGGAAGTGTTGGGGAAATTCTAGAAGCACAATGGGTCAGATTGACATCCAGTGGTGGATGGTAGCCATATAGATATAGTTGGAAGCTCGATTGGCTACCCTGTTACCTTGGGCATGGTTTTAATTACCCATATTGTATTTATAAGTTGGGTAATGATCTATGGAAATTAAGGAAAGAGTGTTTTCTTGCTAGCTGTTATCGTACAAAAGAGAGAAAAGTAATATTTGTTGGTTATTATCATGAAGAGAGGGCACCATCAGTATGAGTTATGACTGTGAGATTAGTCATGTAAGTGACCATAATCTTTAACTAAAGAACACTAATGATAAAACTAAATTATCAAGGTGAATAAAGAGGTGCAAGAGATGCACTTGCATATACACAATTATGTGTATACATACTTATGAGAATAATATGACTACAAGCTCTCGACTGAGAGGGAAGCTTAGTGTTGATTGTTCGTATGAGACTTATCATAAGAATGATTTGAAGATCCTTGGGAGAAGGATATAGAAGTCCGATATGTCCATTTGTGTGAATGACATAGAAAAAGGTGCAAGCAATGAGCTTGCATGATGAACGTTTGGACTGTGTGTGTTTATGCTTGAGTGCATGGATTTAATGCATTATGAAGCTTCTTGATATGAAGCCTAATAGTAATACCAGTTAGGTATGAATGATATTAAATGTGAAAGTGATGCACATGTATGATGTAAGAGTATATGTACACTAAAGGAGCGAGGTGACTGCCTAAATGAGTGAAATGAGAGACAAGCATTACACTTACCAAAATTGAATGAATACCATGGTTGCATGGCTGACTTTGCTTTGAAGAGTCATAGAAGTTTTGTTTGAGTGATAGTTTGAGGTGGATGTATTCTATTCCCTCTTGAAAGACTAATATAAATAGATGAGAGATTAAATGAGCGAGGATGCTCTGTTGTCATGATAAGAGGCAAATGATTATGCCTTTGAGGGTCACATGAGAATGATTGTGAACAATCATGAGTTGACTGATTTTAAAACAGAGATGTAGGTGGGCTGTGAAATATACCTATGGCAGCTACACACGGGCTTATGATTATGCATATAGTTAAGCACATCATGGATGTAAGTTAACAAAACTAGAATATGTGTGGATACATAATTTGGATGCATGACAAAGATGCATGTTAATATTCCTTATGAAATATTTGGTACCCAGCTAAAGCCAACTCAAGGTTGAGGCTATCACAGATAGTGAAGGATATGCAATAAGGAAGTTGCATGCTGAAGGAGTTCCCTGTGAGCGAACTATGAGAAGAAATCTATTAGGAGAACAAAGTCACAATCTTATTGACTGTCGAGAATTAAGCAATGAGCTACAAGCTTGTATATATATATATATATATATATATATATATATATATATATATATATATATATATATATAAGAATCTTGGATTACATTTTGAAAAAAAACATCATGTAGTGAATAGAAAACTAAAAATGAATCTTGACCATTCTGATAACCGAATGGTAACATGCAATATGCACAGGTTCATGATTCATTATGGACAAAAGGATTTTGTATTAAAGCATGTTGATGTATCCTAAGAGTTAGGATGAACCTAACCGAGTCTGCTCAAGAAAAGAGTAGAAGTAGATTGCATAAGTAAAGGGGGAGAAAAGGAGGAACATGTTTCTCACCCTAAGAACCCTAAATTGTGTAACAGAGCCATAGGATTAAAAAAGCAGTTGTGGAAACCCGTACAACTGGTAAAAGGCTAAAAAAAAACCTGAGGATGATTAAACGAATAGGCTTGGTTGAAGCCACATCAAACAAGGGTAGTAAGGATTTAGAAATAACTCAGCTGGACTGAAGGTCCCAGGCCATGTAGAAGGAGTTGGAAAAGGGAAGAGCCCTAACTCTTTTCTTGATGTGCATTAGGTTTTTCTCTGGGATGAGAAACTGGTGTGGTGATGGAAGTAAATGTTTTGACACCATAATGAGATGGTTGTATGACTGTAGAAACAGTCAAGAACTGTTGGTGTTGCACACATGAAAACATTTGAGGATAATGTGATGAAGTGCATAAAGATATGCTAGGACATTTTGAAGATGTTTTATGGATTTGAATGTTATGATACATGCATTTTATTTAATATTACAACTAATGTAATTGTGACTATGACGATGCATGCTATGTATAGAAAGGAATTGGAGTTGTTGAGAAAGACAATTGGCAATGATGGGCAACCTCAAGCAGAGGATGAGCATGAGAAGGCTGCAGTTGAAAGATTGTTGGCAGGGCTGTAAAAGTCCCCATAAAGGACTATTGATGAGGTAAAAATCAGAAAGAGGGTGCTAGCAACCAAGAACCGGTATAAAAATGTTCATGCCTATGTGGCACAAGGTATGAAGGGATTTGGTAAGAACCCCTTCTAAAATATTTTATTGTCTTAATGTTATGCATGAACTTTTGAAAGGCAGTTGTATGCCTTGGATACCCAAGTAGGGTATGATTCAGGAAGGAGAACCTGAATGATGGAGGTGTGAACCTCTGGTAGTAAGGATTGTTTGTAATCCTTGGAAGAATTCATGAACTAATATGTCATGAATGCATTGATCAATCAAAGAATGCTTAAAGGCATTCATGTGAAACCTTGAGTCTCATGAGTGATGATTTAAGGTTGTGATCGATTCAGAGCAGAAAGTATGGTTTTGCTAAAATAATAAATATGGCAGAGAATCCATATGGTAATAAGTTGGCTAAATTCCAACACACCTTGGCGAGAGTGTCTAACCTGAAAAGTGATAATATGAAATCAATACAAGGGCGCATTATGTGTGAATGTGGCCATGGACATTGACACATTGATTAAATTCACTTAATGTTGAATTGCATATGGAAAGGTTGATATACTGAACTGATGCATGTGTAAGGAAAGAAATTTCATTTTTCTTTATATCATCGAATCGATAAAAGTGATTTGATTGTTAGCATGCACAATTTAAGAATTGTTTGTGATGATGTTATAAAGGTGCAATGAAAATATATGTGCATGGGAAACTAACAATTTGTTTTGTTGATTGAAGTTGAAAGTGCAGGAAGAAAAGAGTCTTGGATATGGCAGTGCTATAAGTCCATAAGGAAGACTAATTACTTTCTGAGCCAAACCACAAGGAATGGTATTTTCTTTGAAGCGAATGCATTTGATTGTTAGTGTGCACAATCCTGAAATTGTTTGCGAGCCACTGCAAGTGTGCATTGAAAATATAAGGTGCATGAGAACTAACAATTTGTTTGGTTGAGGAATGTTGAAATTGCAGGAAGCAAAGGGTCTTGGATATGGCAGTGTTGTAATCCCATAAGGAAGACCAAAATTGTCTGCTGAGCCAAACTGCTATGGGAAGGAAAGTCCCATAATTGGTTGATCTGGTTTCGTGCGGAACATATCTGAAAATAAATGTGGAATTTGGGACTCTGTGGGTGACAGATTTACAAGAAAATTCTGAATTTAGAATTTATGATGATGTCTCATGAATTTTTGTATACCTGTGATATAGGTGAGAAGAATAGATCGGTCCAAAAAGGACATATGAAGGTTGTCAAGATGAAAAACATGAATAATGGCTACTGCTGAGCCATGAGAACCCTATGGTAAACCATGATCGCCTGGAATATGTTGTGTTGAGGTAACACAAGCCGGAGGGACGCCTCGACAGAGCAAGTCTGAGGGACGCCTCGACTGTAAGGCTCAATGAAGTCTCTAGAACTCTTCTTGTGCGAGAAAGCCTCAGCAAGGCAAGATGGATCGCCCGGGGGACTGTATAGCAGAGAAGGGGATGCTTGAGCCTGGGCCTGGAAGGTGAGTGATCGCAAGGAAGAGGAGACTCTGATAGTTCTTGTAAACTATTGTTGAGATCATGCACACAATGGATATGTTTGAGAAAAACAATGAGCTTGGATAACAAGGCAGCCATGTGGATACAAATCCACAAACTGCGCAGATGAGTATTGTGCTAAATTGTGAAACTTTTCTAGAATTTTATGCAACAATAAAATGTTTTCGCATGAAACTATGATTAATGTGCTTGTTGTCCAAATTTTTTTGAAGGCAGGTAAAGAAGGCCAAGAGGCTGAAAAAGGCCTGACCAGGAAAGAGGGTCAAGACTTCTGAAGCAACTGAATGAGAAAGGCATGACAGGTGATACTGAGAAAGAACACCGAGGATGATGTTCCTTTTAAGAGGGAGAGGATTGTAACACCCATGTTTCCCCCATCATGTAATTAATCATTAATCATAATCACCATGCTATGGCATGGGAACAATGTAAATGTATTATTATTTAGATTGCCAATAACTGACTATGGGGGGTGAAGCCTCGAAGTACTGATCATGATATCATTAGAGGAAAGAATGTGAAAACTATAAGAGAGGGTTCATTATATCGAATGACCCCAAAACTTCCCAAGGAGGAATCAGTTAATGAAGAAAGTACCGGTGGTTGAACCATCAACCAACCCCATGAATGGAAGCATGGTCTAGCTGAAGAATGTCAACCTGAAGTACCACAGGGTCCTACAGACCCAGACTAGTCTGAGTTTTCCTTCTGACAGAAGGAACAAGATAGGAGGGAGGTGCGTGCAAAGCACGTAAGAGAATAAAGAGAAGAGTGGAGAATGCAGGAAGCTCTCCAACTGAGAATGATCAGAAGGCCGTGAGCTTGATGCTGAGGAAGCATCTGATAAACCTCGTCGAGGCTGTAACAAAGAGGAAAATCTCTGAGAGTTTGCAGAGAACAAAACCCGAGCATACGCTGAAACATAGAAAGAATCCTTGAGAAACTGCGAGAGTTCCCAGGTGATATCATGGCCTAGCATGGGGGTGGAAAGAGTGCTAAGAATGAATGCCTCTGAGCCTATGGTTGGGTGGAGAGGCGAACATCCACTGTCCGTCGGTTGGTGATCGACTGTAATAGATAAGTATTTTTATGCTCGGTATCCTATAATTGAAATGCATGATTTGATTATCTGTGAATGTGATAACTTGTGCCTTGCGTAAAATGGATGATAATGGTGTTTATCGTTCTTCTGTAAAATATAACGTTTGATTGGTGGTATACTGTTTGGATGTTCGATCTTTGTGACTCTGGTGGTCGAGTTGACTGAATATTTTGAGATGGGGTTAACTGGAATGCTTAAGCCTCGTCGATCCCTCGAATTTCTCCTTCGCGGGAATACTAAGTCCGAACTCTATGGAAGGAGGGCGCCTCCTTCAGAGCTTTCACCAAGGGCTCGTGTCCATGGCCTTGACAAATTCTCAGCCAAGAGTCAAGAGTGTAATCACAAGAATCTTTGGAGGTCCCATATGACGAAGGTCTAGGAACCCTGCGCTAAGTCCGAAAGGAGCTAACTCTTGATGGCTTCAAATCTTCGGGAGCTCGAAGCCCTGGGATGTCAAACTTCATAATTGTCAAAAATACCCGAATGTCGGAGTCGCGAAAGGTTGTGAGTCGTTGATCTGGGGAGTTCGTTGGGGCCCATTCTCGATCGTCCGATCGTCTAATGGAAGGTTTCGCGTATGGTACTTCGACGAAGTTCCACTTCGGGAGAATGGAGATGCTATAGCATCAAACTCCCCGAACGTCGAAGTGAAGGAGAGCCATGGATTTGGGGGAAATCGTTAGGAGTCCCGTCTACCTTCCGATCATTCAGGAGAAGGGACCCGCACATGGTACTTCGACGAAGTCCCGCTTTGGGAAAATGGAGTGGCAGTGAAGCCAAAACCCCTGAAGGCCAGAGCCGTGAAGTGACCAGGACCGTTGATCTGGGGATCCTTTGGGTTCTTTCCTAGCCGTCAGATCTACGACGAAGTCAACCCGACGTTGACCGCTTTGGGAGGACATGGGCGTTGTAATGTCAAAATCCCCGAAGGCCGAAACAATGAAGTGATGAGAACTGTTGATTTGAGGGCATGTTGGATCCCTCCCTAATCGTTGGATCTACCCCATGGTCAATTCGACGTTGACTACTTCGGGAGAAAGGAGGAGTCTATAGCATGAAACCCCCGAACGCTGAAGTTAGGAAGTAGCAGAGACTGTTGATCCAAGGGGTATGTGGACCAACCTTGGCCGCGAGATCAAAGGGTATGAAGGACGGTCAGTTTGGAGTGACATAGTGCAGTGACATCACCCAGGGTGACGTGGACCCAAGTGTGACGTGCCATGTGTCACTCGGATTCGTGCGTATCACATACCTTATAGACCCATTTAAACGTGACATGTGTCACCCCTGACCCTTACACGTGTTAATCCCTGGTACGAGCCTGCCTAGCCAAAGTGGTTGGTAAAGTGACCGAAACTTCGAGAGTCCGGGACTTTGGACTCTGGAGGATTTGGGGTGTAGTACGAAGAGAGACCAAAAGGCTGGAAGGTCAGAACCATGTGGCAAGCTCACGGGACTTCGGGAGATCTCGTGCGTAGACGGTAAAGAGGCGTTCAGCGTTGAAGTGTCGAAGTTTCGAATTCCCCGCTAGCCTGTGTATTAGACGAGGGTTAAGCCAGTCATTGGACTGGTTTATGGATGGACCTTCCCTGCGGGAGGTAGGAACCTAGAGATGTTACGAACGAGATGAAGCCACGTGGGGACGCATGTCAGATGATCCGACACTCTGGAAGGATTTCGCTCTGGAGGTTTGCGTGTGTGAAGACTCGGGAACTGCCGAAGCCTGGAGTCCCGAAGTGAATCGGAGCCGTCAATTCTCTGAGTACACGTGGCGTTGGATTGTGAACTTCGAAGATTTGTCACTCCAGAGGTTATGTGGAGAAGCAGTTTGGAACTCCTCGAAGCGCTTGAGCCCGAAGTTTCGGTGGGTCGTTGATCCGAAAAGGGAGAAGGGACCGTCGATCCCTCTCACGTTATTTCAAAACTTCGCCAGTTCGAAGTTCGATAGAATTGGCGAGTGGTGAAGTGAAAACGCCCAAAGTCCGAAGTTTTGAAGCACCCTTTGAGTAGGCGTCGGGTCACAACCCGAGGTCATATGAAGAAAGGGGCCTAGCATGGAAAGCTAGCGCCTGTTGTTCAAATTCTTCAAAGGGGCCAGGAAAGAGCCTGCGGGTTTGGAAGAACCTGCACTTTGGAGAAAGGGGGACCTATGAAGATTGATTTGGGTCCCAGCAGGGGCCCGAAGAGTCGATTCAACTCAAGTGATTAAACGATCCTAGACTGGGAGGTTGCGCAGTCCCATGAGGAAGAGGGAATCCACATTTGGAGAATTCTGGACGAGAAGGACGTGATAGAAATCCTGAAATTAGGATTTGAGAGAGTTTAGGAAAATGAAATTATGATGCCCTACCCCTTAAAATAACATTTAGGGGTTGAGTGTGTTACAATATTTATAGATAATATTTTTTTATTGTGCAATTTGAGGGGATCACAAATTCTGCCAGCTTCACAGAATTAACATCCTTGACTATTGTATTTACTAGTGTACAAACCTTTGAAGTGCTCTAAAGGTACACTGGATTGGCAACTAGTTGCTTTATTAAATGGTTATTTGAAGTAAACGACAACTTTTGTTTATTTATATCTTAATATATAAAAGAACAGTAAACAACATCATCATAATAATAATAGTATTATTATACGATAGGTAACCAATTTCTCCAACCATGTTTTCTATCTAGATTAGATGGGTAACCAATTGCTCCAACCATGTTTTCTATCTAAATTAGATGGGTAACCAATTGCTCCAACCATGTTTACTATTATTAGATAGTTGTTTGATGGAAACCACAACTCTGATCACAATGTCTATTTATCTGGTTATTATTAAAATTATAATATGTTTAACCATGTTTACTATTATTAGATAGTTGTTTGATGGAAACCACAACTCCGATCACACTGTCTATTTATCTGGTTATTATTAAAATTATAATATATGTATGGTACTATTTGAAGGGCTCTGGAGGTATCTACACTAGATGGGTAACCAATTGCTCCAACCATGTTTTCTATTATGAGATACATGTTTGATGGAAACCACAACTCTGGTCACAATGTCTATTTATTTGGTAATATATAAGATAACAATAAACAATATCATCATAATATAGGTATGGTAGTATAAGAACATTAATATACACTATTTATATAGTTTGTATATATCCATCCTATCATTGTCTTATAAATCTGTGTGTTTTTGCAATCCCATTTATACATGTGGGGTGCCCATGCAACACACACATATATTTGTGTAACACCCGGACCCCTGACACTGAGGCATGGCTTATTTAAAAAATGGTGTCCTTTTACTTGCACCTGCAAGCAACCACTGTGGTTAACTTTCTTGTATTTCAATACTCAGTAATAGTATAATTAAGTTTCTTGCCAATGTTTGTTAATATGACGATATTGATTTTACACGTGCAATTTGTTGATGTTTCTCCCAGATTGGTCATGCTGATTTGACCAAGAGAAAATGATACATTCACTCGTAGGGCCATGCTGATTTGGCTAGTGGTGAATGGCCCAGGGTAGTCTTTTTGCTACTAATCATGCTGATTTGACAAGGAGTGAAAAGACTCGAGATGCTCTCACATTGCCTGCTCCAAGATGGAGTGATCTATTTTTTATAGGGTAGGTTTGACAAGTTTACAAGTCTAGTCTAATGTTGAATATGTAGGCTCAAGAGACCTCTTGTGATGAGGGGCTTCTCAATGGATCTACTCAACATTAGAGCCCTATATTAATTAGACGTGCATGTGAGGAGATGATACATCAATAAGACTCATACAACTTTTTTAGTGAAGAAGGAATGCCAAGTAGACAAGACAAACCATTGAAGAAACCCCATAAAACATTAAAGAAGATATTGAAGACAAAAGTACAAGTAGGCCCCACAAGTAAATTAAAGGTGACTCAAACTGTATAAATAAAGGTTGGATCATTTCATTTTGACACACTCTTCTCATCAAGTGTGCAAGTCCCAGTTGCAATTGCAGTTGCCAGTTACAATGGCAGTTGTAGTTGCACTTGTCAGTTACAATTGCATTGCAGTTGTCAGTTGCAATTGCACTTGTAGTTGCCAGTTGAGCAAATTTTGAGGTGCATTATCTTGTCTAGGGTTCTCTATATTTGAGGGTTCTTCCTCATACAAGGGCGAAAGTCTTTATGTGTTGAGTTTCTTTATATTGATGGTGATGTACTTATTGGCTGGAATTCTTCTTAAGAAAGTTGTTGGGTTTTCTCCCAAGGTTGGGTTTCCCACGATAAAATCTTGCGTCTACTGTGCATGACAATCTTTCTATAATTCTATTGTTCCCGCTGCAATTTATTTTGGTCGAGATAACAGTGGCATAAAATTCTATTTGAAATCATACAGAAATAATTATCAGATCTGAAAATTGAAAATTCAACACAATCCAGGGTTACAATGAAGTTACCTAGGGACACAGGCTATATAAATGCATCACCTTAATTAAGGAAAATGGGTGGCATAGTGTTTTAGGGTTTGCCCAGTGCCAGCAACACGATTCATAAACAGGGCTGTGTAGCAATCAACTAATGGGTATTATAGATTGCATATGGCAAATTTTGGTAATGTCAATAATTTTGGGCATTTTTCCAAGGTACTACATGATCATTTTGCACCCAGGGAAAGTATTTGAAAGTATTTTTCTGTTTTCTGAAGCCCAGACAGAGGAAGGCAAACTATTATCGGTTTCGACATGTAATCTATTTTAAATTGTTGGAATGGAGACGAATTTTCGCACTGACCTGACCTATGTATGTATCCAAGTAAAACCCCTTCACATATAAATTGCAGTTACAGTCTGCTCAGCTATTTTAAGAGATCACGGGTTGAACTTACTTTGAGCTCTTACTCAAAATAGTGATAGAAATAGAAACAACTGGTTAAATGTCCAAACAGTGGAAACTGCCTAAGAGTGAATGGACAATATATTTACTTCTATTTAGTCTGAGGCTGTTAGTGGGTAATTTATAGCTCCGGCCCTAGTTTTCTTCGTTGTCTCTGCTTGAAAATCTGGAAGACTGTAGAAGGAATGGGTTGTTAGTGCTCACCTTATATTTTGCTGTTCCTGGGACAGCTCAAGCCGAGTCTTGACTTGCTCGGAGATTACGCCAAACGCAAGAAATCCGAACCACGCGAGGCCTCCTGCAAGACCAAACCTCCTTGTTAATGAAGATGCTATCCAGTCCGTTGATTCCGCGCTTCCTCTTCCTACTCCTCCTGTCTGCAGTCTCTGTTTCTTCTTATTCACCTCTTCGTTAATCGGTGCGTTGTTTCTCTTGTCTAATTCCTCTTCCTCCTCCTGGTTCTGGTCCTGTTGGGATCTAATCTCATTGTCTGTGTCTTTGAGTTGTGCAGAACAACATAAGTACCTGGGAGACTTGATTTCAAGGAGTGGACGAACAAGAGGAAATGGTTTCCATGATGATAATGATGTTGCTGGTATTGTTGATAAACAAGAGGGGAACGTAGGAGTGGGGTTGCAATGGCGAAGAGCCATAATACTCATACTAACAGTAGCCATAAGGTATCAGATCATGCCGGCATTGCATTGCAGAGCTTTGTCTACGCTGCCCGTTAACGCTACCCTTCACTCTTATCATATTCATGAATGAGATGCTGACGGTGTTGCTCGAAGCCAAGCATAATCAGCGCCACAAACCAAACTGAACATCTTCCATTTCATTTGCCTCTATTCTGATGCATTTCTTCCAACGCCAAGGGTCTCATTTGTCATCACTCAAAGTTCCCCAAGGATAAGGTTCCCAAGGATAAGGATATTAAGGAAAGGATATCTAGCCCAATTTGTTTGGATGGTTGGGGAGGATAACAACATTCCTCACAACCATCCAAGCTAAACCTAATTGAAATCTTGGACTATTCTTTATGGATTTAAACATAGGTGTTATACATAATAGACCAAAATTTCTACTATTAAGCTTATATTTCCTTTTTAACATGGGATAATCTAATAAAAATGTAATTATGGTGCAAAGATAATGAAAAAACCATTTCTCCCATGTTTGCTAATTATCACTTCATTCTGGAGGTGTGTAATGATGCTAAGAAATTAATCGAAGGGAAAGGGAATTGGTAGGTAATTTAATAAACAAAACTTTGGAAGGATCACTTGAAGATGGGGATGTTAGGGAGAAACACCAAATATTCCCTTTATTCATCTTATGGGTTAGATAGATGACTCAAAATGAATATATCTTCAAAGGGTCTACTATAAGTCCTACTCAAGTTTATTATAAAATTTGAAGCACTTATTGTTGATACCGAGAGGGGGTGAATCAATATCAAGTACAATTTAAAACCTTTTTCAACTTATACTTAAACCATTCAATTATATCCAATGAGCAATGAACAATAGTATAAGAGTTACACCAATACACCACAATACACCATGCACAATATGAGAAATGATCAATAGTTATTGTTCAAGGGAAGTAATGACTTCCAAAG
>ML785519.1:155310-166115 GCA_009831015.1 Picea engelmannii | reverse complement strand
TGTCGCCATCCTGTTCATTGCAAACATGCCATGTAATATGCCAACTATCCACACATCTACCTGCCACGTGTCGTACGGCCTGCCAAGTCAGCGTCCGTACGGACTGTACAGTCAGCACCCCTTTTTTCTGTGTTTGTCATTTTGAACAGAACACGATATCTATCACTCCCGATGTCCGTTTGAACCCAAACGAGTTGTGTTGGGTTCGTAACGACGAGGCCTATGCTCCCATTCGATTTGAAGTGATTCCAAGCAATTTGAATTTTGAGCAAAATTTGATCCCCTGGATCAACCGCTCTTCATCATTTACTTTTCTATGTAGCGCAAGAGTGAAGGGAGGAGTTTGTTTGTAGGTGGACGTGAGTAGGCAATGCTTGAATTTATTACAACTGATACATACACATAGGCAACACTTAATTGATTACAACTGATATATATTCACAGGCAGCGTTTGAAATTATCGTTGCTAATATATATATATATACACGCACACACACACACACAGGCAACGCCTGAATTATTGATGTTGATATATATATACACAGGAAGCACTTGAGTTATTGCAGTATATATATATATATATATATATATATACAGTGTATTTGTGACTGTGTAAAAGGGCATCAAGTTTTTATTATTAGTGCTGGTTTATATCAACAATAAAGGACAGTTAAGTTTTTTTGTTTGTTGGTCATACAGTTAGGTATTTTCATGGTGGTTTATTATACATTATCTTACATATTATTTGCAATAAAGGAAGTTTGTTTGCTGGGGTTTCTCCGTGTATAGGGTTTCCCCAAGGTACATGTGTTGTTGATGTGCATGCTTGTGGATCTACATGGTTATTGCTATTCAATTATAATTTTGTTTTGTTGAATTGTATTAAGTTGGAATCAAAGTGTTGAAGAAATTATAGAAATAATCTGCATATTGAATCAATCTCATTAATTTAACAGATGGCAAAGAAGTGTTCTAGTTTTATTTCTTCGGGATTTCTCAAAATGGCTAGGCCACCAACGACCCCCTTTGCATACTGCTATTTCTCGGCAACCTTTCCATCATTTTTTTCATAATCTATTCCTTCTTTCTAGGAGAATCCACGAGCCACGAACCTTGCCTTGTATTTCTCAATACCGCCATCTGTTGAGAGTTTTGTCTTGTAAATCCATTTGGAACTCACAAATGATTTCTCCTTCAATCACATAACCACATCCCAAACATCATTCTTAATGATGGCCTGGTATTCCTCAATCATGGCATCCTTCCATACTTTATTTTTTGCAGCCTCTTCATATAGGTAGGCTCAACATCAATGATATCAAATAACAATGCCACATAACTGGAATATGGTTGAGGTCTCTTGATTTCTTTGAAAGATCCATCTGGAGCACCATACTTCTCGACATCATGAATAATCTCATGAGCCTACACTGGTCTTCTTTTCTTTGTAATCAATTATGCAAGTCTCGGAAGTTTTTCCATGTCATGGTCCTCTCCACCATGCTCCTCTGGCACAACATCATTACTAGCATCTGAGTCTCCAACTCTAGGAGCTTCAGGATCCCCATCATGGATCTAATCGGTATGATGTTTCCTCGACCTAGTTAAGGTTGCATCCTCATCGAAGGTAACATCTCTGCTAATCTCGATTTGTTTATAACCAGGGATGTAGACTCTATATCCCTTCGATGTTTCACTATATCGAACAAATACACCCTTATTTCCTGAAGGATCTAACTTTGATCTCTTATCTTTGGGAACATGCACATACACTGGACAACAAAATATCCACAGGTGTATGACCTCTGATTTTTCTCTTGTAAACATTTCTTCTAATGTTTTGTTCCCAAGTGTATGGTGAGGAATTTTGTTCTGCACATAAACAACAGTCATGGTTGCTTCTACCAATAGGTGCATAGGAAATCCTTGATCGTGAATCATGGCCTTTACTGCCTCCATTATCATACGGTTCTTTCTTTCTACTACACCATTATGTTGAGGATTGTAGGGAGTATAGAGCTCCCTCTTAATCCCAACTTCTCTACAGAATGCTTTGAAGACATCTGAGGTGAACTCTCCTCCATTATCTAACCTCAAGGTCTTTATCTTCCTTTCAGAAATATTTTCTACAAGAGCTTTGAATTATTTGAACTTTCTAAATACTTCACCTTTTGATTTCAAGAAATAAATCCAAGTCTTACGTGAGAAATCATCAATAAATGAAACATAAAATACATACCCGCTAAGTGAAATGGTTGACATCGGTCCACACACGTCTGAATGCATGATGTCCAAAAGTCCTTTAGCTTTGTTGTCACTTCTTGGAAACATATTCTTCACATTCTTGTCTTGTGCGCATCCTTTGCATGTTCCTTCATTATCCACCTGAATCTCGGGCAAACCTGTTACCATCTTGCTTACGATTGGTAATGCTTTGTAGTGTAAGTGAGTGAGCCTTCTATGCCATAACTCACTTGGATTTACTATGTTGTGTAGTAATGTTGAATTTGAGTGTCCCTTTAACTTGTATAGACCTCCTTCTTGGACACCAATCATAATAGCATCATCAAGAGTATTTCCTCTTGACCACATGAGAACTTCACCATCAATAAAAGCGAATCTGAATCCTTTCTCTTCCAACACTGAGATGGAAATAAGATTTTTCTTCAAACCGGGTACATACAAGACATCCTTTATCTTCAAGGGTTTTCCGAAATCTAACTTGTAGGAGTTTTCTCCTACTCCTTTGATGGGATGATGATAGTCATCACCGAGCTTCACCTTATGAGGTGAATCTTTTTTAACCAGATATGAGAGAGAATCCTTGTAACCGGTCATGTGCTTAGAAGCACCACTATCAACAAGCCATATGTCACTTCCATGAGTGTCGGTTCCTGTAAGAGTTGATATCAATACATGTTCTTCACTTGAATCATAATATTTTGTTCTTTTATGAGCAGGTTCATCATCTTCTATGACATGAGCATGATGTCTCTTAGTTTTTCCTTTTCTGGCATTCTCTTTCTTGAGAGGACAATTTTGTGTAATGTGTCCCATCTTCTGGCAACAATAGCATTTGTAGCTAGAGTAATCCTTTTGAGATTTTCGTGACCTTTAAAACTTCTTGGGGGGATGATCTGCTTTCCTACTCTTTCCTTTTCTTGCATGCACTATTAGAGCTTGATCATCATTGCCCAACTTATCTTCTCTTGCTATCACTCTAGCTTCTTCCTGATTGCAATCTTCCCACAGCCTATTGAACTTCGTTATCTTTCTTCTAGAACAGATTCCTTGAATAAATGATTCCCAAGATTTTGGGAGACCATTCAATGTTATCATTATTAACTCCACTTCTTCAACTATGTCTCCAATAGCTTCAAGTTGTTCTTTGATTTGAGACACCCTTATGGAGTAAGATTGAATGGTTTCTAAATTGTGCATCTTCACATTCTTGAGTTGTGTTCTCAAGGTCATCTTTTGGTTGATATTCTTGCCTTCATACAATCAGGATAAGGCATCAAACATTTGTTTCGGGTTATTCAATGATGAGACATGTGAGATCAAGTGATCCTTGAAAGAATCCTCTTTTACTTAACCATATTCTTCTTGTGCTTTTCCTTAGCTTTGTCTCCCTCTGGCTCTGTAACTTCTTCTTCAATAAAACTATCTAGATCACTTTCCTCTAGAATGAGCATCACTTTATACTTCCATGCTCGGATGTTGTGAGCACCCTCAAGCTTCTCATCAAGCTTAGTACTGATAGTCATTTTCCCCAAGAATCAACTTCAACTCAACCTTTAAATACCAGGTGCCTTGACCTAGGGTTTTATGAGAAAACCCTAATTTTTCAACTTCAGAAAATTGCAGATCCGATTCGGGGAAGAGATGCGCCCTACTTAGGTGACCTTCTTGGTGGGTGCAGCAAGTGCTCAACGAGCTTGATAATGGGGGAAACTGAGGATCTTCATTCCATAGGTTAGATTGTTACAAAGAAAACGAGATCTGATTCCATGTTAAAATTTTCATATGCTCGTTTAACCATAGACAATGTCACATCATTGTCACTCAACCATAGGCATCCACATATTCCACCCCCGAGCACAATAACCTTTTCTTAGATAGGATGATTCCGACAAGTCCACACTAAAACCAACAGATAAACCCTAACCAGAAACACTACTGCTACAACAACAATACAATACCAATAAAGTGTACATTTACCAAGAGAAGCATACAAGAAGAAGATACTAGAAAGACTTGCGCCCTAGTTGCCACAATTCCTCCTTAGACTTGCGCCCTAGTTGTTGCCATAGTTCCTCCTTAGACTTGTGCATTGTTCTCTGAGTGAGTGAATGTGTCCAAATGAGCTAGGCACCTCCTTATTTATACTAGCTTGTCCAAATGACTTTTCCAGGTGGGGTTGACTTCTCTTTCTGGGGCCTTCTATTTCTTTATTATTATTCTCCTTGGACTAACTTCTCTTCTAGGGTTTTAAAACATCTGTATAATGGTTTTCTTACTCCTAGAATATTCTATTCTAAGTACAAAGGTTACACTTGGAGGTTAATACCTCCCGTAGCTACGAAAACATCAACAAGATTCACGCCATGAAGGTTAAGACCGTGAAGTCTATCGTCCTCCAGAGTTGCTTTAATGCTTCACCCCAGTGCTTCTGCTATGAGAGTAAACAAAATGGGGGAGAGAGGATCCTTTTGCCAGATTCCTTGAGATGGAGAAAATGTGATTAACAATGATCCATTGACCAAAATGGAGAATAATGTCAATGAAGTTAAGGTTATAATTCAATCAGTCCAATCGCTAGCAAATCTAAAAGCTAGTAAGGTTTGACGAATGTATTGTCAGCTTAGCTTGTTGAAGGCTTTAGACATATCTAATTTAATTAGCATACATGCTTTCTTAGTAATCTTGAGGGAGTGGATTACTTCATGCGCTAAGATAATGCCATCAAGAATCTACCTTCCTTCAACATAACATGTTTTCTTTGGTGAGATCAACATGGGGAGAAGGGGTTTCAACCGATTGGCAATCACCTTGGTTATGATTTTGTATATAACATTACAAAGGGAGATTGGTCGAAAATTACTTGGGTCCTATGCTTGATTCTCTTTAGGAATACAGGTGAAAAGGGTAGAATTTAGTGTTGGCAACACACCCTTCAACAAGTTACCAAACTTCTTGTTTGACAATGTCCCAGCAAGCATGGAAAAAGTCAATTGTAAAGCCATCACGTTCCAATGTTTTTCCCTATTGGCATATCCATTACCGCCTGTTCCACCTCGTCCATGGTGATTTTTCTTATTAAGATTGTGTTTTGATCATCGGTCATTGGTGTTGGAATGTGTTGAGTGATATTTTGAATGGCTTCTAGATGATCTGGTTGTGGTTCAGGGAACAGAGTCTAAAAAAAATTGACCAATTCCTTCTCAATGTTAGCATGCTCCATTAGTTTGTCACCATTACTTCCTTTGAGATAAGTGATTCAGTTTTGATTGCGGTGTTGTATCATAAAGCGATGAAAGAATTTAGAGTTCCATTCCCCTTCCTTTAACCATTGCAGTCATGATTTGTGTCTACATGGGATCTCTTCTTGTGCATATCTACAATTTAGTTTGTGTTGCAATCTTATTTCTTGTTGGACAAGGGTTTCTTGCCTTCCCTCAAGTATAATGCTTCGATGAACCTGAATCATCTTCTGCTCCAGTGCTTTCTTGGCCAAGAAGATGTTACTAAACACTATTTTATTCTAGTTCTTCAAATGTTGGTTGAGGTTTTTTATCTTTTGTTGAAAGTGATACATCATGGTTTCTCTATTCACCATTGACTTGGTCCACCACCTTGCAATGATCTCTTTGAAATTTGCATGAGCCAACCAAAATTTATCGAAGCATAAGGGTCTTAATTGAGGTATGCTCGCCATTCCCAAATTAAGGCTAATTGGCCAATGGTCAGTGTCTACCCATGGAAAAGTGGAGGTTGATATATCTAATTTAAGTGCTAATAGATATCCAAACAAGAGGAAATTTATAGAGGGAATCCTCTCTGGTTATTCCACGTATGAAATCCATTTTTTGTTTCTATATCAATCAGTTTGAGGTTTTTGATTGTTTCTTTGAAGTGATCACTATCCACTTCTAGACATCTAATGTCTCTGAGTTTCTCCTCGAGCGAGGTAACGATATTAAATCCCCCATCAATAATCCAATGTTGCTCGCCAATCATCTCCTCAAAGGCTTGTACTACTTGGAGAAAAGGCTACTTCGTGCTCTATCCTTTAGGGAACATATCCATTGGTAATGTATGCATATGTGGTTGTTCCAATTTTTTAAAATCTAGCTTTAATAGTGTTGTCATGTTAAATTTGGTAGCATCGGCAGTGATTCTCCAATGAGAGGCCATGTGGGCCACCCTGAGGCTAGCCAAGGAGATTTGGAGAATCAACCAGTCTTGTGAGGTATTGACAAAATCCAGGGGGAACATACAACCTCTGTGAGTCAAACCAAAAGTCAGGACAAACGAGATCCTTTATGATCTTGTGAGTCTAGCCAAGGCAAAGGAAGAATCCTTGTAAGTCTAAGACAAAAGTCAAGATGTAAGTCGAATGAAAAAGTCATGGGGAACGTACAACCTCTGTGAGGATAGACAATCTAGTGCAAAAGTCAGGGGGAACGTACAACCTATGTGAGCATAGACAGACTAGTGCAAAATTCAGGGGGAACATACAACCTCTGTGAGCCTAGTCAAGTCTTGTGAGCCATAAGCAAAAGTCAAGGCATCTAGCAAAATTTAGGTTGAATGTACAATTCCTATGAGCTAGAAACAAACAATCTTCCTTATGCAAATTATGTAAATGTATTGATCTAGTGCGTTGGCACGTGTAACACTATCCACCATGAAAATAATTTTGAGTTGCCTAACTCACTTGTAAAAGTTGAATTGCATTTTTACTGTGAGTTGTCAAACTCAAGTTGTAAAAGACAAGTTGTATGTCTAGTTCGAGTGGTCAAACTCAAGTTGACAAAGTCAAGTTGCATGCATGTCAAGTTGCATGTTGAGTTGCATTGCATGCATGTCACGTTGCATGTTGCATGTTGCATATCGCTTATCGAGTTGCATGTCATGTTGCATGTCGAGTTGTCATGCCATGCAAATCCAAGTCTCAAGGATGAGTTGTCATGCAAAGTCTAGTCACAAGTCAAGTTACTAATTCGAGTTGAGTTGTAGAGTCAAGTTGTAAAAGACATGCAAGCTCTTACTAATTCAAGCTCACACTTCTCTTCTTCCTTGCACCCTTTATATACAGAGCTCGACCCCTCTTCATCATTTACTTTTCTATGTAGCGCAAGAGTGAAGGGAGGAGTCTGTTTGTAGCTGGATGTGAGTAGGCAGTGCTTGAATTTATTACAACCGATACATACACACAGACAACACTTAATTGATTATAGTTGATATATATTCACAGGAAGCGTTTGAAATTATCGTTGTTGATATATATACACATGCAGTGCTTGAGTTATTGCAACTGATATATATACAGTGTATTGGTGACTGTGTAAAAGTGCAGCAAGTTTTTATTATTGTTGTTGGTTTATATCAGTAGTAAAGGATAGTGAAGTTTTTTGTTTGTTGGTCATACAGTGAGGTATTTTCATGGTGGCTTATTATACATGATCTTGCATATTATTTGCAATAAAGGAAGTTTGTTTGTTGAGGTTTTTCTCCCTGTATAGGGTTTCCCCAGGGTACATGTGTTGTCGAAGTGCATGCTTGTGGATCTACATGGTTATTGTTATTCAATTATAATTTTGTTTTGTTGAATTGTATTAAGTTGGAATCAAAGTGTTGAAGAAATTATAGAAATAATCTGCATATTAAATCAAGCTCATTAATTTAACAGATGGCAAAGAAGTGTTTTGTATTATTTCTTTGGGATTCACAAAATGGCTAGGCGACCAATGACTCCCTTTGCATATTGTTATTTCTCGACAATCTTTCTATCAAATTTTTGCTAGACTATGAAGAGTTTCAATTAAACATTTTGTTTCTTACATCACTATCATTGGGTGTTCCACATATATTTTATTCCTCAATGAAGTATGCTTGGCTTTTCCATTAAGACTGCTTGCATTCCAAGATAGGACTTTCATTGATGACTAGGAGTAGGGTGAGGAGGAAACTTATCTGTGATAAGGCCATACTACCCTGAGTTGACCAGTCACTCACTAATTTCCTTAAGCAACTGACAATTGTTCTTCCTTTTGCGCTTCTTTTCTTCTTAGGGTCTTTAAACTTTGAGGTTTTGATGCTTAGGGGAGATGAGAAATTTTTGCCCGAATGTGCAGATTGTCTGGCCTTGGATTTCCTCAAAGATTGTTTGAGGAGATGTAACCTATTGAGTCAGGGTAGAGTTGGTCTCTTCTCTGCTATAGGCTTTTGCAATGCTTTGTAGATCTAAGTCCCCTACATCCATATCATCCCCTTCGTTAGATTCCATTGATTCATCCTCATTTATTGCTATGTTTCTCTTCATGATTTCCTTAGCACATAAGTGGGCTTCTTCTTTTCGTCTTCTTTGTGTCTCCTCTAGGATTTCTGGATCTCTGGCAAGCTATGGTTGTTCCTTGGAGTTTGTTTTTTTTTTTGGGCGGGTCAACAACTTTGTCTAGGTTTTCATCATGTTCCCAAATGCCAAAACTATTACTAGTCGATGCACCCTTAGGTGGCTCAGGAGTAATGGGTTTTCTTCCAAATCTTCGCATGTTGGGAATAGTTCTCAAGCCCTCTGGATCCTTGGTGGCTTCTGCTTTAACTACTTGAAGAATGGCATTCAGAGGGCAATCCTTGAACAGATGCCCATGCTCATGGCATTTGCGGCACCTAAAGGGGATGCCTTTGTAGTCGATAGTCTAGATCCACTCTGTATCTTAGTAACTTAAGCATATAGACTCAGGAATCACCACCGAGACATTCATGTATACACAGATGCATGCATAAGATGTGTATTTGCCTTGTTTGATTATTTCTGAAATTTTCACGAACATGCATAGGGTATTGCCTATACCCTTTAAGGTTCCTTCGTCCCAGAACTCTTGTGGTAGTGAATAAAACATGATCCCTACTGGGGCATAGGTGAAGTCCTCTTTATCTGAAGTGAACTTCTCCATCTAGAACCGAAGATAAAGACCAATAGAGTTAAAGAATTAGGACCCATTTTCAAAGACTTTGTTACGGTCTTCCAAGTTTGTGAATATGGTTGTGAAAAAAGATCTTGTCTAATTGTTCTACGTTTTGGCATTTTTCATCGGAATCTAGCAACATAAATCTAGACGAAATCGTCATATTTTGTTGTTTAAATTGCATTTCTGAATGCATAAATGGATTCAGGGTGTTGAGAAACCCGAGAACCACTCTGATTATACAAACTTAGCCACTCAAATCTGCAAACCCAACACTTTCTCACCAAATTTTGAACAAAATTAAACAAAAAAAATCCCCGAAAAAAGATCAAAACGAAACCCTTCGATCTCAACTTCAGTTCCATATGACCTTTTTGTTTCCATCTGGTGTTGATCCACCAGACCAAATCCTTTTATGAAAACCACAACCTCATGAATTTGTCGATTACTGCATGATCCTGTATATACTGAATGTATTGACTAATTTCCATAGAGGTGATCTCATACCTTGGTGTTTTATCTGTTTTAGGTATGAAATGGCCAGATCCACGTACCTTCGTCCTGGGCGATGGCTCTGAGACCTTCGTTTCCAAGCCGCGTTGCAACTCGGTCTTCCTTGCCCCTCCCGTTCCAGAGGGTTCTCCTGCCTGACCTTCCATCCTTGTACTAATGCTACAGGTAGATGGTTCACGACCTGCATTGCCTCGTAGGGCATCGCTGTAGGAGAGAGCCGAGTCGAGCCCCGTCGCCTCGGGCTTGCCATGTCAGCTCTCAAAACCTCCTCTGCAACCTACGCACACAAACCCTAATCTCGTGACTCCACCTCAAACATCCTATTTATTACAGATCATGCAAAGTAGAAATTAAGTGCCATGCAACTATATCTACAGGATAATCAAGAGCCAGATTGTTTATCAAAACAGGCTCTGCAAAAGCATTCAAGGAAAATCGCTTATAACCTGTGAGAAGACGGCCATGAGGACCCCACTTTGTTCTTAAATCTATATTAACTGACCTCAGGGGATGCTATCTATGTTTTGTTGTTTTTTTAACAAAAATGCTCATTGTGTGGTCATAGACCGAGTATTATATGTACTCTAGTATATACCCCTGGGAGGCGTTCTTGGGGATGATGATTGTAAAAATGGGGTTTATATCAACTCTCTGTAAGTAGTTTTTGGAGGTAGGTTACTTTTTTTTCATCTATGATAATCATGTTTATCTTACTGTAACTATTATTATAAAAACAGTTATGATAATCATGTTTATCTTACTGTAACTATTATTATAAAAACAGTTATATAAATATAGTCAAAAAAATTTATGTGGAAAAAAAAACTTGTCAACTCAACTCTCAAGTCATAGATCATGCATTTTAACATACAAAATGAAAATAGACGTTAGTCCTGACAATCAAATATTGAAAATTGATGGGCTTTGCCCAATGGGAAACCTAAACCTAGCTGTCACGTTTTTGGCAAAGCAGCTTTACAATTAAAAATATATATATTGAAAGGCTTTCACATGCTGTAAAGTAGAAAACAACAATGAGTTCCTTGTTCTGATTCTGAAAAAGGAAGAATTCAAATTCTCTACGTCTTTTGATTATGA